>SZWC01000002.1:827175-875496 GCA_023375785.1 Penium margaritaceum | reverse complement strand
TTGCACCCTACTTGCGCCCTACTTGCACCCTACCTACGCCCTACTTGTGTCCTACTTGCGCCCTACTTTCGTCCTACTTGCGCCCCACTTGCCCCCTACTTGCGTCCTACTTGCGCCCTACTTGCGCCCTACTTGCACCCTACATGCGCCCTACTTGCGCCCTACTTGCGCCATACTTGCACCCTAGTTGCGCACTACTTGCGCCCTACTTGCACCCATTTTGCGCCCTAGTTGCGCCCTACTTGTACCCTACATGCGACCTACTTGCGCCCTACTTGCGCCCTACTTGTACCATACTTGCGCCCTACTTGCCCCCTACTTGCGTCCTACTTGCGCCCTACTTGCGCCCTACTTGCGCCCTACTTGCGCCCAACTTGCGCCTTACTCGCGCCATACTTGCGCCCTACTTGCGCCCTACTTGCGCCCTACTTGCACCCTACTTGCGCCCTACTTTCGCCCTACTTGCACCCTAATTCCACCCTACTTGCGCCCTACTTCCACCCTGCCGCACGCCCGTGCCGACATCGATCACCCAACTCCCACTCGAAAATTCCAGCCCACGCGCCCTGGAGCATACAGCGTATCACTTCCGGGCACGCGTATCGGGAGCCTCCAAGACTAAGGGTTGGGGGTTTCTGCTGACCCGAAATCGATAAACAATTCATACGCACGTCTTACGCCCGTACTGATATCGGCGACCCAACTCCCGCTCGAAACATTCCAGCCCACGCGCCTTAGAGCATACAACGTAGCGCCTCCGGGCACACGTCTCGGAAGCCTTCGAGACTAAGGGGTGGGAATTTCCGCTGACCCAAAATCAAGAAAACTCATCCATACGCACGTCGCACGCCCGTACCGACATCGGTTAGCCAACTCCTGCTCGACAATTCCAGCCCATGCGCCCTGGAGCATACGACCTAGCGCCTCCAGTTACGCGTCTCGGGAGCCTCCGAGACTAAGGGGAGGGAATTTCCGCCGACCCGAAATGGAGAAAACGCATCCATACGCACGTTGCACACCCATGCATATCGGTGACCCAACTCCCCGTAAAAAATTCCAGCCCACTCGCCCTGGAGCATACAACGGAGCGCCTCTGGACACGCGTCTCGGGGGCCTCTGAGACTAAGGGGTGGGAATTTCTGCTGACCCAAAATCGAGAAAACCCATCCATACGCACATCGCACGCCCGTGCTGAGAACGCTGACCCAACTCCCGCTCAAAACTTTTAACCCATGCGCCCTGGAGCATATGACGCAGGACCTCCGGGCACGCATCTCACGAGTCTCCGAGACTAAGGGGCGGGAATTTCCGCCGACCCGAAATGTGACTCCAAACAAGTAACAAAAGGGTAAAAGCTCAATTGATTTTGATATTGATACGAATACAAACTGTGAAAGCATGGCCTATTGATCCTTTATTCTTTCAGAATTTAAAGCTAGAGGTGTCATCAAAGTAACCACAGGGATAACTGGCTTGTGGCAGCCAAGCGTTCATAGAAACATTGCTTTTTGATCCTTCGATGTCGGCTCTTCCTATCATTGTGAAGCAGAATTCACCAACTGTTGGATTGTTCATCCACCAAGAGGGAACGTGAGCTGGGTTTAGACCGTCGTGAGACATGTTAGTTTTACCCTACTGATAATCTGGTGCCGCAACAGTTATTCAACCTAGTATGAGAAGAACCGTTGATTCACATCAGGTCGTTCATTGGAACTGGAGCGGCGGGGGTCTGCGCTAGAAGGGGAGGAACGCGGCAACAACGAGGTCCCTCCCAGTACCAAGCCCACACCGCTCTTAGCTGGGGGGGTACCGAACTCACTCGGTTGGTGGATACCAAGGGAACAGGAAGGCACGACGGAGGAGCCCATGAGCAATTGTGTACCATTGGACGAGTGGTTGAGTCCTAAACGACAAAAGGTGCTTCATGATCTGGTGGAAGATTTCCAGGACGCATGGGTACGTCGTCCCCACGAGGTCGGTGACAGTGGAATCCCTTTGCACATTGACACCGGCAACATTCGCACTATTGCAGAAAATCCGTATCGTCTTTTCCCGAAGGAAAACGCGGTGCTGGATGAGGAGATGAGAGAATTCCAAGACATGGGAGTAATCCGGGAGAGCAGCAGCGCTTGGGCATTCCCAGTCATCATGGTGCCCAAGGAAGATGGAGGAAGAAGGGTGTGCATCTGTATAATCTATACTGTGACAACAAGGGCACCATTGCATTGAGTGAAGATCCTGTTCTACATGATCAAACGAGATATGTCAAACGTTAGTACCAGTACCTGAGAGGTGCAGTGGCGGATGGTGAAGTGCTTCTGGAGTACGTCGGAACAAAGGAGCAGGTGTCAGATTTATTCACTAAGGCTCTTGGTCACAAACAGCATGACGCACTCTGCAACCTCATGGGAATGACCATATGAGTATGATTCCTGTAACTCAGACCCCCGATGAGGTGGCAAGTGAGAGAATGAACACTCGCACTTGCACTCACATGCGTGTTGCATCCCTCTTCCCTTTGATCATAACAATACACACACATGTGAGGCGAGTGGAGATGGAGCGTAGAGATCCATGTGACATGGCTCACTCAATAGGAAGCTGAGACCATGAGAGAGGATGAGTGCAGGAAAAACAAATACCCACCAAAAGAAACGTGTAGTATCCATAGACAAAGGGAGGGCTTGGGAGAGGACTTGTACCTTTTCTTTTGTTTTCCTGCTGTTTCGTTTCCGGATTAGTCATTGACACACAAGGGGGGAAAATGTTGGAAATAGGAGTTTTCTGGGTATGTGTGCACGATGACAAGAAGGCAAAAGTAGAGGAGCAAAACAGAGGGCCACGGGAGAGGCGCCACTCTCTTCCCTGACCCTCTGCTAGCTACCATACCCTACCTACTGCCTGCTGGGATCAGGAGGGAGGGTAATCCCATGTCCCGCCCTGTCCACTTTGTACCTGTTGTTTGAGAGGTATCAGCTCATCAACAGTATATGTCCAAGTGGGAATTGCAGATGCGAGCGGAATGGTTCCGAGACAAGGGGAGGAGCAAGGTGTACTGGCGTGGACCATTGGCAGCATACACCGAGGCGGCGAATACAGAGGACACCAGACAGGTCTCGGACTATTATCGATTGTCGATCTATTGATCGATTAATCGCCGGGTGATTTCTCATGATCATATCTACATCGACGGTCAGCGACCAATGCACACATGAAGATCGATACCAAGAGCAGGGGAGGTTCGAGAAGATGAGACTAGATGCGATGTGACCGCACCCCCAAGTGAATAATGTTTGAAAGGCGCCTCCGGCGGCACCCTTGCAGAGCCTGCCGCGGTACACATAGTGGCAGAGACATGAACCGCGGCAGTACCACGTAAATCCTGTTATTCGCTCACTTGTACTTACTTCTGTCAGTCGCTATTTTATCAAGACAATATTCTCTCCTATGGTGTTTCTGGGTTGTGATCTGGTGCCATCTGTGTATGGCTGGTGCTCTCTCTCTGATCACTGGAATTAATTTGTGACCGGTCTGGCTACCAAGGATAAACTCTTCAAGCATTCAACAATTCCTCATTCTCTTTACTGAGAATGAAACCGAGCTCACCATCAGGCGATTCCGCTCTGGCAACGGCACAGAGTTCTTCAACAACACTCTTGGCTCTTTTTGCAAAACAAAGGGCATCTGCCAGGTGGCCACACTACCTCTTACTTCGCACCACTCCGCAACCGGTTCGCACCACTTTGCAACCGGTTCGCACCACTCCGCAACCGGTTTGCACCACTCCGCAACCCGTTCTCACCACTCTGCAACCGGTTCGCACCACTCCGCAACCAGTTCGCACCACTCCGCAACCAGTTCGCCTCACTCTGCAACCAGTCCGCACCACTCCGCAACCAGTTTGCACCCCTCCACAACCAGTTCGCACCACTCCGCAACCAGTTCGCACCACTCTGCAACCAGTTCGCACCACTCCGCAACCAGTTTGCACTACTCCGCAACCGGTGCGCACCACTCCGCAACCAGTCCGCACCACTCCGCAACCCGTTCGCACCACTCCGCGACCGGTTCGCACCAATCCGCAACCGGTTTGCACCAGTCCGCAACCAGCTCGCACCACTCTGCAACCAGTCCGCACCTCTCCGCAACCAGTTCGCACTACTCCGCAACCAGATTGCTTCATTCCGCAACTAGTTCGCACCACTCCGCAAGCGGTTCGCACCACTCCGCAACTAATCCGCAGCAAACCGCAACCAGTTCGCACCTCTCTTCAACCCTTTCGCACCACTTCGCCACCAGTTCGCACCACTCTGTAACCAGTTTGCACCACTCCGTAACCAGTTCGTACCACTCCGCAACCGGTTCGGACCATTCTGCAACCGGTTCGTACCACTCCGCAACCGGTTCGGACCATTCTGCAACCGGTTCGTACCACTCCGCAACCGGTTCGGACCATTCTGCAACCGGTTCGTACCACTCCGCAACCGGTTCGGACCATTCTGCAACCGGTTCGTACCACTCCGCAACCGGTTCGGACCATTCTGCAACCGGTTCGTACCACTCCGCAACCGGTTCGGACCATTCTGCAACCGGTTCGTACCACTCCGCAACCGGTTCGGACCATTCTGCAACCGGTTCGTACCACTCCGCAACCGGTTCGGACCATTCTGCAACCGGTTCGTACCACTCCGCAACCGGTTCGGACCATTCTGCAACCGGTTCGTACCACTCCGCAACCGGTTCGGACCATTCTGCAACCGGTTCGTACCACTCCGCAACCGGTTCGGACCATTCTGCAACCGGTTCGTACCACTCCGCAACCGGTTCGGACCATTCTGCAACCGGTTCGTACCACTCCGCAACCGGTTCGGACCATTCTGCAACCGGTTCGTACCACTCCGCAACCGGTTCGGACCATTCTGCAACCGGTTCGTACCACTCCGCAACCGGTTCGGACCATTCTGCAACCGGTTCGTACCACTCCGCAACCGGTTCGGACCATTCTGCAACCGGTTCGTACCACTCCGCAACCGGTTCGGACCATTCTGCAACCGGTTCGTACCACTCCGCAACCGGTTCGGACCATTCTGCAACCGGTTCGTACCACTCCGCAACCGGTTCGGACCATTCTGCAACCGGTTCGTACCACTCCGCAACCGGTTCGGACCATTCTGCAACCGGTTCGTACCACTCCGCAACCGGTTCGGACCATTCTGCAACCGGTTCGTACCACTCCGCAACCGGTTCGGACCATTCTGCAACCGGTTCGTACCACTCCGCAACCGGTTCGGACCATTCTGCAACCGGTTCGTACCACTCCGCAACCGGTTCGGACCATTCTGCAACCGGTTCGTACCACTCCGCAACCGGTTCGGACCATTCTGCAACCGGTTCGTACCACTCCGCAACCGGTTCGGACCATTCTGCAACCGGTTCGTACCACTCCGCAACCGGTTCGGACCATTCTGCAACCGGTTCGTACCACTCCGCAACCGGTTCGGACCATTCTGCAACCGGTTCGTACCACTCCGCAACCGGTTCGGACCATTCTGCAACCGGTTCGTACCACTCCGCAACCGGTTCGGACCATTCTGCAACCGGTTCGTACCACTCCGCAACCGGTTCGGACCATTCTGCAACCGGTTCGTACCACTCCGCAACCGGTTCGGACCATTCTGCAACCGGTTCGTACCACTCCGCAACCGGTTCGGACCATTCTGCAACCGGTTCGTACCACTCCGCAACCGGTTCGGACCATTCTGCAACCGGTTCGTACCACTCCGCAACCGGTTCGGACCATTCTGCAACCGGTTCGTACCACTCCGCAACCGGTTCGGACCATTCTGCAACCGGTTCGTACCACTCCGCAACCGGTTCGGACCATTCTGCAACCGGTTCGTACCACTCCGCAACCGGTTCGGACCATTCTGCAACCGGTTCGTACCACTCCGCAACCGGTTCGGACCATTCTGCAACCGGTTCGTACCACTCCGCAACCGGTTCGGACCATTCTGCAACCGGTTCGTACCACTCCGCAACCGGTTCGGACCATTCTGCAACCGGTTCGTACCACTCCGCAACCGGTTCGGACCATTCTGCAACCGGTTCGTACCACTCCGCAACCGGTTCGCACCACTCCGCAACTGGTTGCGGAGTGGTGCGAACTGGTTGCGGAATGGTGCGAACTGGTTGCGGAGTGGTGTGAACTGGTTGCAGAGTGGTTCGAACTGGTTGCGGAGTGGTGCGAACTGGTTGCGGAGTGGTGCAAACTGGTTGCGGATTGGTGCGAACTGGTTGCAGAGTGGTGCGAACCGGTTGCGGGGTGGTGCGAACTAGTTGCGGAGTGGTGCGAACTGGTTGCGGAGTGGTGCAAACTGGTTGTAAAGTGGTGCGAATTGGTTGCAGAGTGGTGGGAACGGATTGGGGAGTGGTGCGAACGTGTTGCGGGGTGGTGCAAACCGGTTGTGGAGTGGTGTGAACCGGTTGCCGAGTGGTGCAAACCGGTTGCGGATTGGTGCGAACCGGTCGCGGAGTGGTGCGAACCGGTTGCGGAGTGGTGCGAACCAGATGTGGAGGGGTGCAAACTGGTTGCGGAGTGGTGCGAACTGGTTTCAAATGGTGCGAACTGTCAAAAGAATGCAGACATGAGAACAGCGGCAGCCGAAGCAAGCAGAAGCATCGGGACATGCAACCGTACGTCAGCAGAGTGACGTATGTGAGAGCGGTCCAAGGAGTTCGTCGCGGGAGCTGATAGAGGCTGAGACGCGAGGTAGCCGAGGTAGACAGGTTTATGTGAAAAAGAGAGAGCCGATAAGATGAGTGATGGTTGGCGGAGTATGAGAGCTAAGCCAAGGAGCGAGAGTGATGGAGCAAATCGTTGAGAGAGGTTGGCGAATACGGGTAATGCAAGGGGCGAGCAGAGCGAAGACATGGCGGCGAAGCCGCGGAACCAAAGGGCAACAAGATGGGCATAACTGTTCTGGTTAGCTCGAGGGAATGAACATCCTCGGTGTTAAAAGAACAGAACTGAGCACATGAGTTGCGGCTTCTCTGCGCTAGCCGGACGCTGGTGACAGATGTCACTTTATTAGGGGATGACTTAACACATCGAACTCAATGGTCAGTCTGACCGAGAGCCGTTAGGTCAGAGTGGCTCGGTCTTGGACCTGAACCATTATTGAGAGCTCGGATATTCTCCGAGAGACTTGGCTTGTCAGATTCTGACTTCCAACACAAACTGATTGCGGAGTGGTGCGAACTGGTCGCGGAGTGGTGCGAACTGGTTGCGGAGTGGTACAAACTGGTTGCAGAGTGGTGCGAAGTGGTTACGGAGTGGTGTGAACTGGTTGCGGAGTGGTGCAAACTGGTTGCGGAGTGGTGCAAACTGGTTGCGGAGTGGTGCAAACTGGTTGCGCGGTGGTGCGAACTGGTTGCGGAGTGGTGCAAACTGGTTGCGGAGGGAGGCGAACTGGTTGCGGTGTGGTGCGGACTGGTTGCGGAGTGGTGCAAACTTGTTGCGGGGTGGTGCGAACTGGTTGCGGAGTGGTGCGAACTGGTTGTGGAGTGGTGTGAACTGCTTGCGGAGTGGTGTGAACTGGTTGCAGATTGGTGCGACCTGGTTTCAGAGTGGTGCGAACTGGTTACGGAGTTGTGCAAACTGGTTGCGGTGTGGTGCGAACTGATTGCGGAGAGGTGCAAACTGGTTGCGGAGAGGTTCCAACTGGTTGCGGAGTGGTGCGAAGTGGTTGCGGAGTGGTGCGAACTGCCTGCGGAGTGGTGCGAACTGGTTGCAGAGTGGTGCAAACTGGCTGCGGAGTGGTGCGAATTGGTTGCGGAGTGGTGCAAACGGGTTGCAGAGTGGTGCAAACTGGCTGCGGAGTGGTGCGAATTGGTTGCGGAGTGGTGCAAACGGGTTGCAGAGTGGTGCAAACTGGCTGCGGAGTGGTGCGAATTGGTTGCGGAGTGGTGCAAACGGGTTGCAGAGTGGTGCAAACTGGCTGCGGAGTGGTGCGAATTGGTTGCGGAGTGGTGCAAACGGGTTGCAGAGTGGTGCAAACTGGCTGCGGAGTGGTGCGAACTGGTTGCAGATTGGTGCGACCTGGTTTCAGAGTGGTGCGAACTGGTTACGGAGTTGTGCAAACTGGTTGCGGTGTGGTGCGAACTGATTGCGGAGAGGTGCAAACTGGTTGCGGAGAGGTTCCAACTGGTTGCGGAGTGGTGCGAACTGGTTGCGGAGTGGTGCGAACCGGTTGCGTAGTGGTGCGAACTGCCTGCGGAGTGGTGCGAACTGGTTGCGGAGTGGTGCGAATTGGTTGCGGAGTGGTGCAAACTGGTTGCGGAGTTGTGCAAACTGGTTGCGGAGTGGTGCAAACTGGTTGTGGAGTGGTGCGAGCTGGTTGCAGAGTGGTAGGAACTGGTTGCGGTATGGTGCGAACAGGTTGTGGAGTGGTGCAAACTGGTTGCCGAGTGGTGCGAACTGGTTGCAGAGAGGTGCGAATCGGTCGTGGAGTGGTTCAAACTGGTTGCGGAGTGGTGCAAACTGGTTACAGAGTGGTGCAAACTGGTTGCGGAGTGGTGCAAACTGGTTGCGGAGTGGGGTGAACCGCTTGCGGAGTTGCGCGAAGTGGTTGCTGAGTGGTGATCACTGGTTGCGGAGTGTCGCGAACTGGTTGCGGAGTGGTGCAGGCTGGTTGCGGAGTGGTGCGAACCGGTTGCAGAGTGGTGCCACCTGGTTGCGAAGTTATGCGAACTGGTTGCAGAGTGGTGCGAACTGATTGCGGAGTGGTGTAAACTGGTTGCAAAGTGGTGCGAATTGGTTGCGGAGTGGTCTGAACCGGTTGCGGAGTGGTGCAAACGGGTTGCTGAGTGGTGCGAAACGGTTGCGGAGGGGTGCGAACTGGTTGCGGGGTGGTGCGAACTGGTTGCAGAGTGGTGCAAACTGGTTGCGAAGTGGTGCGAACTGGTTGCGGAGTGGTGCAAACTGGTTGTGGAGTGGTGCGAACTGGTTGCGGAGGGGTGCGAACTGGTTGCGGAGTGGTGCGAAGTGGTTGCAGAGTGGTGCGAACTGGTTGCGGGGTGGTGCGAACTGGTTGCAGAGTGGTGCAAACTGGTTGCGAAGTGGTGCGAACTGGTTGCGGAGTGGTGCAAACGGGTTGCGGAGTGGTGCGAACTGGTTGCGGAGTGGTCCGAACTGGTTGCGGAGTGGTGCGAACTGGTTGCGGGGTGGTGCGAACTGGTTGCAGAGTGGTGCAAACTGGTTGCGAAGTGGTGCGAACTGGTTGCGGAGTGGTGCAAACGGGTTGCGGAGTGGTGCGAACTGGTTGCGGAGTGGTCCGAACTGGTTGCGGAGTGGTGCGAACTGGTTGCGGAGTGGTCCGAACCGGTTGCGGAGTGGTGCGAACTGGTTGCGGAGTGGTGCGAACCGGTTGTGGAGTGATGCGGACTGGATGCGGTGTGGTGCGAACTGGTTGCAGTGTGGTGCGAACTGGTTGCGGTGTGGTGCGAATTGGTTGCAGAGTTGTGCAAACTGGTTGCGGAGTGGTGCAAACTGGTTGCGGAGTGGTGCAAAGTGGTTGCGGAGTGGTGCAAACTGGTTGCGGAGTGGTGCAAACTGGATGCGGAGAGGTGCGAGTCGGTTGTGGAGTGGTTCAAACTGGTTGCAGAGGAGTGCAAACTGGTTACGGAGTGGTGGGAACTGGTTGCGGATTGGTGCGAACGGGTTGCGGAGTGGTGCAAACCGCTTGCGGAGTTGCGCGAAGGGGTTGCTGAGTGGTGCCCAGTGGTTGTGGAGTGTCACGAACTGGTTGCGGAGTGGTGCGGGCTGGTTGCGGAGTGGTGCGAACCGGTTGTGCAGTGGTGCGAACTGGTTGTGGAGCGGTGCGAACTGGTTGCGGAATGGTGCGAACTGATTGCGGAGTGATGCGATATGGTTGCGGAATGGTGCAAACTGGTTGCGAAGTGGTACGAACGGGTTGCGGAGTGGTCCGAACCGGTTGTGGAGTGGTGCGAACTGGTTGCGGAGTGGTGCGAACCGGTTGTGGAGTGGTGCGAACTGGTTGCGGAGTGGTGCAAACTGGTTGGGGAGTGGTGGGAACTGGTTGTAGAGTAGTGGGAACTGGCTGCGGAGTGGTGCGAACTGGTTACGGAGAGGTACGAACTGGTTGCGGAGTGGTGTGAACTGGTTGCTCAGTGGTGCAAACTGGTTGCGCAGTGGTGCGAACTGGTTGCGGAGTGGTGCAAACTGGTTGAAGAATGGTGCGAACTGGTTGCGGCGTGGTGCGAACTGGTTGCGGAGTGGTGCAAACTGGTTGCGGACTGGTGCGAACAGGTTGCTGAGTGGTGCGAACTGGTTGCGGAGTCGTGCGAACTGCTTGCACAGTGGTGCAAACTGGTTGGGGAGTGGTGCGAACTAGTTTCGGAGTGATGCGAACTGGTTGCGGAGTGGTTCAAACTGGTTGCGGTGTGGTGCAAACTGGTTGCGAAGAGGTGTGAACTGGTTGCGGAGTGGTGCGAACTGGTTGAAGAGTGGTGCGAACTGGTTGCGGAGAGGTGGGAACTGGTTGCGGAGAGGTGCCAACTGGTTGCGGAGTGGTGGGTACTGGTTGCGGAGTAGTACAAACTGGTTGCGGAGTGGTGCGAATCGGTTGCGGACTGGTGCGAACTGGTTGCGGAGTGGTGCGAACGGGTTGCGGAGTGGTGCGAACTGTTTGCAGAGTGGTGCGAACTGGTTGCGGAGTGGTGCAAAGTTGTACGGAGTTGTACAGAGCTGTAAGGAGTTGTACAGAGTTGTACGAAAGTGTACGGTGTTGTACGGGGTTATACGGAGTGGTGCGTGTTTGTACAGAATTATGCGGAGTTATAAGGAGTTGTATGGGGTTGTGCATAGTTGTACGGAATCATACAGAGTTGTATAACGTGGTATGGATTTTTACGGAATTGTGTGGAGTTGTATAGAGTAGTACGGAATTGTAAGGAGTTGTTCAGAGATGTACGGAGTTGTACAGAGCTGTATGGAGTTGTACGCAGCTGTACGGAGTTGTACGGATATGTACGGAGCTGTAGGAAGTTGTAGGAAGTTATAAGGAGTTGTAGGGAGTTGTAGGAAGTCGTAGGGACTTGTCGGGGAATGTACAGAGTTGTACAAAAATGTACGGAATTGTATGGAGTTGTACGGAGTTAAACAAAGTTGTACACATTTGTACGGAGTTGTACAGAGTTGTACAAAGTTGTATGGAATTGTATGGAGTTCTATGAAGTTGTACGGAGTTGTAAGGAGTTGTACGGAGTTGTAGGGAGTTGTACAGGTTTGTACAGATTTGTAAGGAGTTGTACGGAGTTGTACGTAGTTGTAGGGAGTTGTAAGGAGTTGTACGGAGTCATAAGGAGTTGTATAGAGCTGTAAGGAGTTTTACGGACTTGTACAAAGTTAAACGGAGTTGTAAGGAATTTTACGGAGCTGTACAGCGTTATACGGAGTTCTAAGGTATTGAACAGAGCTGTACGGTGTTGTACGGAGTTCTACAAGGTTGTACAGAATTGTACGGTGTTGTAGGGATTTAAAAAAAGTTGTAAGGAGTTGTGCAAAGCTGTAAGGAGTTATGTGGAGTTGTACGCAGATGTACAAGGTTGTAAGGAGATGTGCGGACATGCACCTACATGCAATTACACGTACTTATACACACTTACACGTACTTACACGTACTTGCACGCACTTATACAAGCTTACACGCACTTACATGAACGTACACACACTTACACACACTTACAAGAACTTACACGTACTTACATGCACTTACGCGCACTTACACGTACTCACACGCACTTAACCACATTTACACGTACTCACGCGCACTTACACACACTCACATACGCTTACACGCACTTATACGCACTTACACACACTTACACACACTTACACGCACTTACACGTACCTACACGTACTTACACGCACTTACACGCACTGACACAAACTGACACACACTTACACACACTTGCACAAACTTATATGCACTTACACTAACTTACACAAACTTACACAAACTAACACGCAATTACACGCACTTTCACGCACTTATACGCACTTATACGCACTTACATACACTTACACACACTTACACAAACGTACATGCACTTACACGTACTTACACGAACTTACACGCACTTACACATACTCACATGCACTTACACGCACTCACACGTACTTACACGCACTTACATGCACTTGCATGCACTTACACGTACTTACACACACTTACAAGCACTTACACGTAATTGTACCCACTTCAACAAACTCTCATACACTTACACGTACTTAAACAATTTTACACACACTTATACGTACTTACACAAACGTACACGAACTTACATGCACTTACACGCACTTACACACAATTACACGAATGTACAGACACTTACATGCACTTACATGCACCTACACAAACTTACACACACAAACACGCACTTACACGCACTTACACGCACTTACACGCACTTATACGCACTTACACGCACTGACACATACTCACACGCACTTACACGTACTTACACAACCTCACACACACTTACACACACTTACATGAACTTACACAAACTTACACGCACTAAGACGCATTTACACATACTTACACGCACTTACGCGCACTTACATGCACTTTCACGCATCTATACGCACTTACACGCACTCAGTCACACATGTAAGTACTTAAATACACTTACACATACTTACACATACTTACACGTACTTACACTAACTTACTCGCACAAGTACACACTGGCACGCACTTACACATACGTACCTGCACTAACACACACTTTCACGCACTTACACGCACTTACACGCATTTAAAGGCAATTCCACACACTTACACGTACTTACACGCACCTATACGTACTTACACGCACTTACATGCACTTCCATGTACTTACACGTGCATACACGTACCAACACGCACTTACACATACTTACATATACATACACACACTTGCACATACTTACACGAACTTACACATACTTACACACTTACATGCTCTTGCATACAATTGAACATGCTTACACACTCTTACACACACTTACACGCACTTTCACACACTTACACGCACTTATACGCACTTACACGCACCTACACACACTTACACGCACCTACACGCACTTACACGCCCTTCCACGCCCTTACACAAACTTTCATGCACTTATACGTACTAACACGCACTTACACACACTTACACGCACTTACACATATTTATACGCACTCACACACACTTACACACACTTACACGCACTTCCTAGCACTTACACGCACTTACACGTACTTACACACATTTACACGCACTTACACATACGTACACGCACTTACATGCACTTACACGCACTTGCACATACTTACACGCACATACACAAACATATACACACTTACACGCACTTACACGGACCTACAAGCACTTACACATACTTACATATACTAAAATGCAATTACACGAACTTACACCCACTTACTCGCACTTTCACGCACTTACACACACTTACACGCACTTGCACGCACTTACACGCACTCACATGCACTTACATACTCTTACGCATACTTACATGCACTGAGACGCCATTACACGTACTTACACACACGTTCACGCACTTACACGTACTTACACATACTTAGACGCACTTACACACACTTACACAAACGTACACGTACTTACACGTACTTACACGAACGTATACTCACTTACACGCACTTACACACAATTACACGCATTCACACCCACTTACACATACGTACACGCACTCACATGCACTTACATACACTCACACATACTTACACGCACTTACACGCACTTACACGCACTTACACGCACTTACACATACTTAGACGCACTTACACACACGTACACGCACTTATACACACTGACACAACCTCACATGTACATACACGCACTTACACAAACTTACACGTACTTACACGAACTAACACCAACTTACACAAACTTACACGCAGTTAAACGTACTTACACACACTTACACGCACTTACACGCACTGACATGCACTTACACACACTTACATGTACTTACATGTACTTACACGCACTTACACGCACTTATACACACTTACACGTACTTACACGCACAGACACAATCTCACACGCACTTACACGCACTTATACAAACTTACACGTACTTACACAAACTTACACAAACTTACACAAACTTACATGCAATTACACGCACTTACACGCATGTACACGCACTTACACTTACACACACGTACACGAACGTACACGCACTTACACACACTTACACAAACTTACACGATCTTGCATGCACTCACACGTACTTACACATACTCATATACACTTACAAGTACTTACACGCACTTATACATACGTATGTACACTTACACGCGCTTAGACGCACTCACATTCACTTACACGTACTGACACAAACTCACACGCACTTACACGCACTTACATGAACGTACACACACTTACACGCACTTGTACAAACTTACACAAACTTACATACACTTACACGCACTTACACGCACTTACATGCACTTATATGCACTTACACGCATTAACACACACTTACACACACTTGAATGCACTTATACGCACTTACACACACATACACGCACTGATATGTACTTACACAAACTGACACGTACTTACACTTACACACACTTGCATACACGTATACACACGTACAGACCCTTACACGCACTTACACGCACTTACATGCACTTATACGTACTTACACACACTTACATGCACTTACACGCACTTACACGCCCTTACACGCACTTACACACACTTAAACACACTTATACACACTTACATGTTCTTATACGAACTTACATGCACTGGCATATACTGGTATGCACTAGCACGCACTTACACGCACTTATACGCACTTGCATGCACTTCCTCACACTTACACATACTTACACACACTCACACGTACGTACAAGTACTTACACACACTTACACACACTTGCATGCACTTACACGCACTTACTTGTACTTACAGGTACTAACACGCACTTATACGCACTAACACGCACTTATACATATTTTCACAAAATTACATGAACTTACACGCACTTCACGCACTTACTCGCACTTACACACACTTAGACACACTCATACACATTTTACACGCACTTATACGCACTTATACGCACTTACACGCACTTACATATACTTTCATGCACTTGTATGCACTTACACGCACTTACACGAACTTACATGCACTTACACGTACTTACATGCACTTACACGCAGTTTCATGCACTTACACACACTTACACCCACTTACACAAACTTACACGTACTTACACGCACTTACACACACTTATAAAAACGTATACACACTTACACGCACTTACACACACTTGCACGCACTTACATGCACTTACACGCACTCACACGTACGTACACGCACTTACACGTACTTACGTGCACTTACACGCAATTATACGCGTTTACACGCACTTACTCGCACTTACACGTACTTACACGCACTTACACAAACTTATACGCACTTACACAAACGTACACGCACTTACATACACTTACAAGAACTTACACGCATTTACACGCACTTACATGCATTTGCACGCTCTCACACGCACTTGCACACACTTACACGTACTCACACGCTTTTACACACACTCACACGCACTTACACGCACTTACACGCACTTGCACGTACTCACACGTACTTATACGTACTTACACGCACGTATACGCCCTTACACACACTTACAGACACTTACACGCACTTACACGCACTTACACGCACTTACACGTACTTACACGCAGTGACACAAAGTAACACGCACTTACACGCACTTACAAAACCTTACACACACTTCCACACACTTACACAAACTTACACAAACTTATACGCACTAATACGTACTTACACACACTTACACACACTTACACTCACTTACACACACTTACACGCACTAACACACACTTACACGTACTAACACGCACTTACACACATTTACATACACTTAGACGCACTTACACACACTTACACAAATTCACTCGCACTAGCACACACTGGCACCCACTCACACGCACTTACCCGCACTTACACACACTTACATGCACTTAAACGCACTTACACGCACTTACACACACTTACACAAATTCACTCGCACTAGCACACACTGGCACCCACTCACACGCACTTACCCGCACTTACACACACTTACATGCACTTAAACGCACTTACACGCACTTATACACACTTACATACACTTATACGCACTTACACACACTTACACAAACGTACACGTGCGTACATCCACTTACACGTGTTTATACGTACTTGCATGCACTTACACACACTTACACATACTTACACGCATTTACACACACTTACATACACTTATACGCACTTACACGCACTTATACACACGTGTGTACACTTATACGCACTTACACACACTTACACAAACGTACACGTGCGTACATCCACTTACACGTGTTTATACGTACTTGCATGCACTTACACACACTTACACATACTTACACGCACTTACACAAACTTACATACACTTACATGCACTAACACACACTTACATGCACTTACACGTACTTTCACATACTTACACATGCATACACGCACTTACAAGTACTTACACGCACTTATACGTACATACACACACTTACACATATTTATACGCACTTACATGCACTTACACGCACTTACACACACTTACACGCATTTACATGCACTTATACATACTTATATGCACTTACACGCACTTACACGCACTCACACATACTTACACGTACTTACACGAACTTACACGCACTTACACGTACTTATACATACCTACACCCACTTACACACACCTACATGCACTTAAACGCACTCACACCAACTTACACATACTTTCACTCCCTTACACGCACTTACACGCACTTACACACACTTACATGCACTGACACAAATGTATAAGCACTTACACGCACTTACACATACTTAGACCAACTTACACAAACTTACACACACTTACACGCACTTACACAAATGAACATGCACGTACACGTACTTAAGCAAACGTACACGCACTTACACGCACTTACATGAACTCACACCTACTTCCAAGCTCTTACACGCACCTCCACGTACTTAAATACACTTACAAATACTTGCACGCACTTACATGCACTTTCATGCACTTACATGCACTTACACGTACTTATACATACTTGCACGCACTTACATGCACTTGCACACACTTAAGCGCACTTACAAGCACTTACTCACACTGACACAAACTCACATAAACTTACACGTGCTTACATGCACTTACACACACTTACACGTACTTACACGTATTTACACGTACTTGCACGCACATACACGTACTTACACGAAATTACACGTACTTACACGCACTTACACGTCCTTACACACACTTATAAACATTTTCATACACTTACACGTACTTCCACGCACTTACATGAACTTACACACATTTATACGCACTTACACGCACTTACATGCACTTGCATGCACTTGCACATACTTACACGCATTTACACGTACTTACACGCACTTACATGTACTTACACGCACTTAGACGCACTTACACGCACTTACACACACTTTCACGCACTTACACGAACTTACTCACACTAACACGCACTGACACATACTTATACGCACTTACACGCACTTACACGCACGTACACGCACTTACACGTACTTACACGTACTTACATGTACTTATACAAACTTACACATACGTACACGCACTTACACGCACTTACACGCACTTACACACACTCACACGTACTTATGAGCACTTACACGCACATACACAAACTTACACGCACTTACACGCACTTACACAAACTTACACGTACTTACACGCTCTGACACGCACTCACATACACTTACACGCACTTACACATACACCCACTTACACGCACTTACACGCACTTACAGTTACTTACAGATACTTACACACACCTACACACATTTATACACACTTACAAAAATTTACACACACGCACACGCACTCACATGCACTTTTACACACCTACATGGACTTACACGTACTTACACGTACTTGCACAGACTTACACGCACGTACACGCACCTACACGCATGTAAACGCACTTACACGCACTTACACGCACTTACATAAATCTACACGCACTTACATGCACTTACACATACTTACATGCACTTATACACGCTTACACACACTTACACGCACTTACACGGACTTACACAAACGTACATGCACTTACACACACTTACACAAACTTACATGCACTTAGAGGCGCTTAAATGCACTTACAGGCACTCACACGTACTTACATGTACTTACACGCACTTACCCACACTTACATGTACTTACACACACTTAAATACACTTACACGCACTGATGCGAACTCACACACACTTACACGCACTTACACAAACTTACACACACTTACACGCACTTACACGAACTTATACAAACTTACACGTACTTAGACACACGTACACCCACTTACACACACTTACATGCACTTCCATACTCTTACACAAACGTACATGTACTTACAAGCACTTACACAAACTTACACGCACTTGCACATACTTACACGTACTTACACGCACTCACATACACTCACACGCACTTACACATACTTACACAAACGTACACGCACTTACACGCAATTACATAAACTTACACACACTTACACGCACTGACACACACTTACACGCACTTACACGCACTTACACATACTTACATGCACTTTCATGCACTTACATGTACTTACACGCACGTACACGCTCTCACACGTACTTACACGCATTTACATGCACTTACACGCACTTACACACACTTACTTGCACTTTCATGTACTTACACGTACTTACACGCACTTATACAAACATAAACGCACTCACAAGCACTTACACGCACCTACACCTACTTACACGTACTTATACGCACTTACACGTACTTATACACACTTACACGTACTTACACAAACTTACACGAACTTACACGCACTTACAAGCACTTACACCCACTTATACGCACTTACACACACTTTCACGCACTGACACAAAGTCACACACACTTACACGCACTTACACGCACTTACACACACTGACACAAACTCACACACACTTACACGGACTTGCATGCACTTTCACGCACTTACACGCACATACATGCACGTACACGAACGTACATTCACTTACACATACATACACAAACGTATACATACTTACACACAGTTACACGCTCTTACACGCACCTACACACACCCACACATACTTACACGGACTTGCATGCACTTACACGCACATACACGTACTTACACGCACTTACACCTACTTACACGCACTGACACGAACTCACACAAACTTACACGCACTTACACGCACGTACACACACTTGCACGCACTTACATGCACTTAAACGCACTTACACACACTTATACGTACTTACATGCACTTACACGCACTTACACATACTTACACGCACTTACACGCCCTTACACGCACTTACACACATTTACACACACTTACACGCACTTACACGGACTTACATGAACTTACAGACACTGGTACGCACTAGCACGTACTGGCACGTACTTACACGCACTTACACGCACTTACACGCACTTACACGCACTTACACGCACTTACACGCACTTACACGCACTTACATGCACTTGCACGCACTTACAGGCACTTACATGTACTTACACGCACTAACACTCACTTACACGCACTTGCACGAACTTACATGCACTTATAGGCACTTACACGCACTTACACACTCTTACATGTACTAACACGCACTTACACATACTTACACAAACTTACATTAATTTACAGGCACTTACAGGCACTTACACGTACTTACAGGCATTTACACGCACTTATACGCACTTACACGCACTGACAAGAACTGAGACGCACTCACACGCACTTACACACACTTGACCATACTTACACACACTTACACAAACTAACACGAACTTACATGCACTTACACGTACTTACATATATGTACACGCACTTACACGTACTTACACACACTTACACACACTTACACGCACATACACACACTGACACTCACTTACACAAACTTGCACGCACGTAAATGCACATACACGCACTTGCATGTACTTACATGCCCTTAAACGCACTTACACGCACTTACACGCACTTACACGCACTGACACGCACTGACACGTACTTACACGCACTTACACGCACTTATACATACTTACACGTGCTAATACGCACTAACACGCACTTACACACACTTACACATACATACACACACTTACACCTACTTACATACACTTACACGTACTAATACATACTTACACGCACTTACACGCACTTACACACACTTACACGCACTTACATGCACTTATACATACTTACACGCACTTACACGCACTTACACGTACTTACACATACTTACACGCACTTACACAAACTTACATGCATTTACACATACCTACACGCACTTACACACACTTACATGCACTTACACGTGCTTACATGAATTTACACGCTCTTACACGTACTTACACGCACTGACACAAAGTTATACGCACTTACATGCACTTACATGTACTTCCACGAACTTACACAAACTTACACATGCTTACACGCACGTACACACATGTACACGCACTTACACATACGTACATGCACGTACACGTACTTACACAACGTACACGCACTTACACGCACTTTTACGAACTTACACACACTTCCACGCACTTATATGCACTTCTACACACTTAAATGAACTTACACGCACTTACTCACACTTGCACGCACTTACACGTAACTGCATACACTTACACGCACAGACACTAACTCATACAAACTTACACGCACTTACACACACTTACACACACTTACACACACTTACAGGTACTTACACGCACTTACACGCACATACACGCACTTATACACACATACACATACTTACAAGTACTTACACGCCCTTACACACACATACACATACTTACACGCACTAACACGCACTTACACGCACTTATACAAACTTACACACAGTGACAGGTACTGGTACGCACTAGCACGCACTTACACACACTTACACGTACTTATACGTACTTACATGCACTCCTACGCACTTACACGTACTTACACAAACTTACACGCACTTACACACACTTACGCGCAATTACACACACTTGTACGCACTTAGACACACTTGTACGTACTTACACCCACTTACACGCACTTACACACACTTACACACTCTAACACGCACTTACACACACTAACACGCACTTACACATACTTGTACACACGTACAAGAACTTACACACACTTACACGCACTTGTACGTACTTACACGCACTTACATGCACTTGAATGCACTTGCACATACTTACATACACTTGCACGTACTTACACGCATTTACACGTACTTACACGCACTTAGACACACTTACACGCACTTACACACATTTACACGTACTTAAACATACTTACACGCGCTTACACGCACTAACACACACTTACACGGACTTACACATACTTACACACATTTACACAAACTTACACGCACTTACACGCACCTACACGCATCTACACATACTTACACACACTTACACGCACTTACAAGAACTTGCACGCACTTATATGTACTTACACGCACCTACATGCACTTACACGCACTTACACGCACTTACACGTATTGGCACGGACTTACAGGTACTTACACGCACTTACAGGCACTTACACGCAATTACACACACTTACACGCACTGACACGAACTCACACACACTTACACGCACTCACACAAACTTTCTCACACTTACATGCACTTACATGAACTTACACAATTTTACACGCACACACACAATCGTTCACGTACGTACACACACTTAGACACACTTATACACACTTACCCCAACGTACACGCACTTACACGCACTTACACAAATTGACACGCATGTACACGTACGTACACGCACTTACATACACTCACACGCACTCACACGCACTTACACATACTTACACAAACGTATACGCACTTACACGCACTTACACAAACTTACACGCACTTAGACGCACTGACACACACTTAGGGTAAGTTTGGGTAACGTCGCATGCACGTGCAACGTCCTAAAGACCCTTGACACTCGCACATCTTGAGCCTTCCATGGGCCCCGTTCGAGCATCCGTGCGAAGATCGATGACAGTCACCGGACAGCAGTCGCACTTGTTAGGAAGTACACACACAACTCGGGGGCGCGCAGGTTTGGAGGACACGCAGGCCCAATGGGACGTTACCCAAACTTACCCTTACACGCACTAACACACACTTACACATACTTACACGCACTTAGACGCACTTACATGTACTTACACGCACTTACACGTACCTAGACGCACTTATACTGACTTACATGCACTTAAAAGCCATTATACGCACTTATACATACTTACACACACGAACACAAACTTACACGTACTTACATGCACTAACACACACTTTTACTCACACAAATGCACACATACTTACACAAACTTACACGAATTTACACCCACTTACACGCACCTAGACATACTTACACGCACTTACACGCACTCACAAGCACTTACACGCACTTACACGCATTTACACACACTTTCACGCACTTACAAGCACTTACACACATTGACACAGACTCACACACACTTACATGCACTTACACGCACTTACACACTCGTACACGCACTTACACGCACTTACACACACTTACACGTACTTACACAAACATACACGCACTTTCACATACTTACACAATTTTACACACAATTACACGCACTTACACGCACTTACACGCACTTATACGCACTTACATACACTTACACGCACGTACACGCACTTAGACGTACTTATACGCAATGACACAAACTCACACAAACTTACACGCACTTACACGCACTTACATGCACTTACACGCACTTACACGTACTTACATGCACTTACACGTACTTACACGCACTTACACGCACTTACATGCCCTTACACGCACTTACATGCACTTACACGCTCTTACTCATACTTACACGCACTTACACGAACTTACACGTATGGCACGAACAGGCATGCACTGGCACGTACTTGCATGCACTTACAGGCTCTTACACGCACTCACACGCACTTATACACACTTACACGCACTTACACGTACTTGCATGCACTTACATGCTCTTATCCGCACTTTCACATGCTTACGAGCACTTACACGAACTTACACAAACTTACACGCACTTACACGCACCTACATACACAAAAACGCACTTACACGCACTTACACAAACATACACGCACTTTCACGCACTTACACGAACGTACACGCATATATAGGCATTTACACGCACTTTCACGCACTTACATGCACTTACACGCACAGAAATGCACTTACACATACTTAAACGTACTTCCACGCACTTAAACGCACTTATACGCTTTTACACGCTCTTACACGCACTAACATGCACCTATATGCTTTACACACACTTACATGCACTTACACACACTTACACGCACTTACACGTACTTACACACACTTAGACGTACTTACATACAATGACATGAACTAAGACGCACTTACACGCACTTATACGCACTTACACATACTTACACGTACTTACACGAACTTACATAAACTTACACGCACTTACACGTACTTACATGCACGTAAACGCACTTGCACGCACTTACACAAACATACACGTACTTTCATGCACTTACAAGAACATACACGCACTTATACGTATTTATACGCACTTACGCCTACTTACATGCACTTAGACGAACTTAAACGCACTTACACGCACTTAAATACACTTACATGCACATACACGCACTTAAACGCACTTATATGCTTTTACACGCACTTACACGCACCTACATGCACTTACATGCACTTACACGCACTTACATGTACTTACAAGCACTTACACGTACTTACACGTACTTACACGCACTTACACGCACTTACACGCACTTACACACACTTACACGCACTTACACGTACTTACACGTACTTACACGCACTTACACGTACTTACACGTACTTGCTTGAACTTACACGCACTTACACGCACTTATAAGTATGTGTAACTACATGTAACTCCGTGTAAGTACGTGTAAGTACGTGTAAGTGCGTGTAAGTGTTTGTAAGTGCGTGTAAGTGGGATTAAGTACTTGTAAGTGTGAGTAAGTGCGTGTAAGTACATGTACGTGCGTGTAACTGCGTGTAAGTGCGTGTAACTATTTAAACGTGTGTGTGAGTGTGTATAAGTGCGTATAAGTGCGTGTAAGTACGTGTAAGTGTGTGTAAGTGGGTGTAATATCGTGTAAGTGCGTGTAAGTGGGTGTAACTGTTTATAAGTGTATGTAAGTACGTGTAAGTGCGTGTAAGTTTCTGTAAGTGTGTGTAAGTACGTGTAAGTGCAGTTAACTGCGTGTAAGTGTGTGTAACAGCGTGTAAGTGCATGTTAGTGTGTGTAAGTGTGTGTAAGTGTGTGTAAGTACGTGTAAGTGTGTGTAAGTACGTTTAAGTGGGTGTAAGTCTGTGAAAGTGGGTGTAAGTGTGTGTAAGTGTGTGTAAGTGCGTGTAAGTGCGTGTAAGTACGTGTAAGTACGTGTAAGTGCGTGTAAGTACGTGTAAGTACGTGTAAGTGCGTGTAAGTGTGTGTAAGTGTGTGCAAGTCTTTGTAAGTACGTGTAAGTGCGTGTAAGTTTCTGTAAGTGTGTGTAAGTACGTGTAAGTGCAGTTAACTGCGTGTAAGTGTGTGTAACAGCGTGTAAGTGCATGTTAGTGTGTGTAAGTGTGTGTAAGTGTGTGCAAGTACGTGTAAGTTTGTGTAAGTACGTTTAAGTGGGTGTAAGTCTGTGAAAGTGGGTGTAAGTGTGTGTAAGTGTGTGTAAGTGCATGTAAGTGCGTATATGTGTGTACAAGTGCGTGTCAGTGCCTGTAAGTGCATGTAAGTGCGTGTTAGTGCATATAAGTGCGTGTAAGTACGTGTAAGTGCGTGTAAGTGTGTGTTAGTATATGTAAGTGTGTGAAAACAAGTGTAAGTACACGTAAGTGCGTGTAAGCAAGTGTAAGCACATGTAAGTGCGTGTAAGTGCGTGTAAGTGCGTGTAAGTGCATGTAAGTGCGTGTAAGTGTGTGTAAGTGCGTGTAAGTACGTGTAAGTATGTGCAAGTATGCGTAAGTGCGTGTGAGTGCATGTAAGTGTGTGTAAGTGTGTGTAAGTGTGTGTAAGTGTGTAAGAGTGTGTAAGTACGTGTAAGTGCGTGTAAGTGATTATAAGTACGTGTAAGTACGTATACGTGTGTGTAAGTTCTTGTAAGTGCTTGTAAGTGCGTGTAATTGCGTGTAAGTGTGTATAAGTGCGTGTAAGTGCATGTAAATGCGTCTAAGTATGTGTAAGTGCTTGGAAGTGCGTGTAAGTGCGTGTAAGTGCGTGTAAGTATGTGTAAGTACGTGTTAGTGCATGTAAATGTGTGTAAGTGCGTGTAAGTGTGTGTAAGTGTGTATAAGTGCGTGTGAGTATGTGTAAGTGTGTATAAGTGCGTGCAAGTGCGTGTAAGTCCATCTAAGTGCATGTAAGTGTGTGTAAGAATGTTTAAGTGCGTGTACGTATGTGTAAGTCAGTGTAGATGCGCGTAAGTATGCGTAAGTACGTATAAGTACGTGTAAGTATGTGTAAGTATGTGTAAGTGTGTGTACGTACGTGTAATTATGTGTAAGTGCGTGTAAGCACATTTAAGTGCGTGTAAATGCGTGTAAGTGCGTGTAGGTGTATGTAAGTCCCTGTAAATGCGTGTAAGTACGTGTAAGTGTGTGTAAGCACATGTAAGTGTGTATAACTGTGTGTAAGTGTGTGTAAGTGCTTGTAAGTGTATACAAGTGCGTGTAAGTACGTGTAAGTGCGTGGAGGTGCATGTAAGTGCATGTAAGTGTGTTTAAGTATGTGTGAGTGCGTGTAAGTGCATAGAAGTGCGTGTAAGTACATGTAAGTGTGTGTAAGTACGTGTAAGTGCGTGTAAGTATGTGTAAGTGTGTCTAACTGCGTGTAAGTACATGTAAGTGTGGGTAAGTGCGTATAAGTGCGTGTAAGTGGGTGTAAGTGCGTGTAAGTACGTGTAATTGCGTGTAAGTACGAGTAAGGACATGTTAGTATGTGTAAGTACATGTAAGTGCGTATAAGTACGTGTAAGTACGTGTAAGTGTGTGTAAGTGCGTGTAAGTGCGTGTAAGTGTGTGTAAGTGTGTCTAAGTGCTGATAAGTGTGTGTAAGTGTGTGTAAGTGCGTGGAAGTGCGTGTAAGTATGTGTGAGTGCATGTAAGTGTGTGTAAGTACGTGTAAGTACGTGTAAGTGTGTGTTACTACGTGTAAGTGTGTGTAAGTGTGTGTAAGTGCGTGCAAGTGCATATAAGTGCATGTAAGTGCGTGTAAGTGTGTGTAAGTGTGTGTAAGTACGTGTAAGTGTGTGTTACTACGTGTAAGTGTGTGTAAGTGTGTGTAAGTGCGTGCAAGTGCATATAAGTGCATGTAAGTGCGTGTAAGTGTGTGTAAGTATGTGTAAGTACGTATAGGTGTGTGTAAGTCCATGTCAGTGTGTGTAAGTGCGTATAAGTGTGTGTAAGTGTGAGTAAGTGTGTGTAAGTGTGTGTGAGTGTGTGTAAGTATGTGTAAGTGCATGTAAGTACCTGTTAGTGCGTGGAAGTACGTGTAAGTGTGTGTGAGTATATGTAAGTGTGTGTAAATGCGTGTAAGTGCGTGTAAGTTTGTCCAAGCATGTGTACGTGTGTATAACTGCGTGTAAGTGTGTGTAAGTGTGTGTTAGCACATGTAAGTGCGTGTAAGTGCGTGTAAGTGTATGTAAGTGAGTGTAAGTGCGTGTAAGTGCGCGTAGGTATGTGTAAGTGCATGTAAGTACGTGTAAGTGGGTGTGAGTGCGTGTAAGTGTATGTAAGTACGTGTAAGTGCATGTTAGTGTGTATAAGTGCGTGTAAGTGCATGTATGTGTGTGTAAGTGTGTGTAACTACGCGTAAGTGCGTGTAAGTGGAGGTAAGTGCGTGTAAGTGCGTGTAAGTACGTGTAAGTGCGTGTAAATGCGTGCAATTGCGTGTAAGTGCATGTAAGTGTGTGTAACTACGCGTAAGTGCGTGTAAGTGGAGGTAAGTGCGTGTAAGTGCGTGTAAGTACGTGTAAGTGCGTGTAAATGCGTGCAATTGCGTGTAAGTGCATGTAAGGACCTGTAAGTGTGTATAAGTGCCTGTAAGTGCGTTTAAGTACATGTAAGTGTGGGTAAGTATGTGTAAGTGCCTGTAAGTGTGTGTACGTGCATGTAAGTGCATGTAGATGTTTGTAAGTGAGTGTAAGGACGTGTAAGGACGTGTAAGTGTGTGTTAGTTTGTCTAAGTATGTGTAAGTGTGTATACATATGTGTAAGTGCGTGTAGGTACGTGCAAGTGCATGTAAGTGCGTGTAAGTGTATGTAAGTGTGTGTAATTACGTATAATTCTTTGTAAGTACGTGTAAGTACGTGTAAGTGCATGTTAGTGCGTGTAAGTATTTGTAAGTGTGTGTAAGTGCGTATAAGTACGATTAACTGCATGTAAGTGCGTGTAAGTGCATGTAGGTGCCAATAAGCATATGTAAGTGTTTATAACTGTATACAAGAGCGTGTAAGTGTGTGTAAGTGTGTACAAGTGTGTACAAGTGTGTGTACGTGCATGTAAGTATGTGTAAGTGTGTGTAAGTGCATGTAAGTGTGTGTAAGTGCATGTAAGTTCTTGTAAGTGCTTGTAAGTGCCTGTAATTGCATATAAGTACGTATAAGTGCATGTAAGTACGTGTAAGTGTGTGTAAGTGCATGTAAGTGTGTGTAAGTGCATGTAAGTTCTTGTAAGTGCTTGTAAGTGCCTGTAATTGCATATAAGTACGTATAAGTGCATGTAAGTACGTGTAAGTGCGTGTAAGAAGGTGTATGTGCTTGTAAGTACGTGTAAGTACGTGTAAGTTGGTGTAAGTGCGTGTAAGTGCGTGTAAGTATGTGTAAGTACATGTAAGTACGTGTAAGTGCGTATAAGTGCGTGTAAGTGCGTGTAAGTGTATGTAAGTATGTGTAAGTGCTTAAAAGTGCATGTAAGTGTGTGTAAGTGCGTGTACGTACGTGTAAGTGTGTGTAAGCACGTGTAAGTACGTGTAGGTGCGTGTAAGTCTGTGTGAGTGCACGTAAGTGCGTGTAAGTACGTGTAACAGTGTGTAAGTGTGTGCAAGTGCATGTTAGTGCTTGTAAGTATGTGTAAGTGCGTGTAAGTATGTGTAAGTGCGTGTAAGTACCTGTAAGTGTGTGTAAGTGTATATTAGTATGTCTAAGTGCGTGTAAGTGCATGTAAGTGCATGTAAGTGCGTGTATGTGCGTGTAAGCGTGTGTAAGTGCGTATAAGTGCGTGTAAGTGTGTATAAGTGTGTGTAAGTATGTGTAAGTGTGTGTAAGTGCATGTAAGTACGTGTTAGTGCATGTAAGTATGTCTACGTGTGTGTAAGTACATGTAAGTGCATGTAGGTGTGTGTAAACCCGTGTAAGTACGCGCAAGTGCGTGTAAGTGCATGTAAGTATTTATACGTGTGTGTAGGTATGTGTAAGTGTATGTAAATACTTGTAAGTACATATAAGTATGTGCAAGTATGTGTAAGTGGGTGTAAGTGTGTGTAAGTGCGTATAAATGCGTGTAAGTGCATGTCAGTGTGTATAAGCACGTGTAAGTGCGTGTTATTGTGTTTTACTGCGTATAAGTGCGCGTAAGCACGTGCAAGTGGGTGTAAGTACGTGTACGTGCGTGTAAGTATGTGGAAGTGGGTATAAGTGCATGTAAGTGTGTGTAAGTGCGTGTAAGTGCATATAAGTGCATGTAAGTGTGTGTAAGTACATGTAAGTGCATGTAGGTGTGTGTAAGTCCGCGTAAGTGCGTGTAAGTGCGGGTAAGTGCGTGTAAGTGCGTGAAAGTGTACGTAAGTATGTGTAAGTACGTGTAAGCGTGTGTAAGTGTGTGTAAGTGCATGTAAGTGCGTTTAAGTGTGTGTAAGTGTGTGTAAGTGCGTGTAAGTGCGGGTAAGTGCGTGTAAGTGCGTGAAAGTGTACGTAAGTATGTGTAAGTACGTGTAAGCGTGTGTAAGTGTGTGTAAGTGCATGTAAGTGCGTTTAAGTGTGTGTAAGTATATGTCAATGCGTATAAGTACATGTAAGTGCGTGTAAGCACAAGTAAGTGCATGAAACTGCGTGTAAGTGCGTGTATGTGTGTGTAAGTGCATGTAAGTGCGTATAAGTGCGTGTAAGTACATGTAAGTGCGTGTAAGCACAAGTAAGTGCATGAAACTGCGTGTAAGTGCGTGTATGTGTGTGTAAGTGCATGTAAGTGCGTATAAGTGCATAGAAGTGTGTGTAAGTATGTGTAAGTGTATGTAACTACGTGTAAGTGCGTGTAAGTTTGTATATGTGTGTGTAAGTGCATGTTAGTGCGTGTAAATGCCTGTAAGTGCGTGTAAGTATGTGTAAGTGCGTGTAAGTTTGTATATGTGTGTGTAAGTGCATGTTAGTGCGTGTAAATGCCTGTAAGTGCGTGTAAGTATGTGTAAGTGCGTGTATGTGTATGTCAGTGCGTGTTAGTGTATGTAAGTATGTGTAAGTGCATGTAAGTGTGTGAGAGTGCCTGTAATTACGTGTAAGTGAGAGTAAGTGCGTGTAAGTGCGTGTAAGTGTATGCAAGTGCATGTGAGTGCGTGTAAGTATGTGTAAGTGCATGTAAGTGTGTGAGAGTGCCTGTAATTACGTGTAAGTGAGAGTAAGTGCGTGTAAGTGCGTGTAAGTGTATGCAAGTGCATGTGAGTGTGTGCAAGTGTGTATAACTGCGTGTAAGTATGTGAAAGTGCGTATAAGTGCGAGTAAGTACGTGTAAGTACGCGTAAGTGCATGTAAGTACGTGTAAGTACGTGTAAGTGTGTGTTAGTGCGTGTAAGTATGTGTAAGTGTGTATAATTGTCTCTAAGGGCTGATAAGTGCGTGTAAGTGCGTGTAAGTAGGTGTGTGTGTAAGTACGTATGAGTGCATGTACGTTTGTGTAAGTGTGTGTAAGTACGTGTAAGTACGTATTGTTGTGAGTAAGTCCGTGTCAGTGCGTGTAAGTGCGTATAAGTGCATGTAAGTGTGTGTAAGTGTATGTAAGTGTGTGTAAGTGTATGTAAGTACGTGTAAGTGCATGTGAGTACGTGTAAGTGGGTGTGAGTACGTGTAAGTGCATGTAAGTACGTGTTAGTACATGTAAGTGTGTATAAGTGCGTGTAAGTGCATGTAAGTGTGTGTAAGTGTGTGTAAGTACGTGTAAGTGCATGTGAGTACGTGTAAGTGGGTGTGAGTACGTGTAAGTGCATGTAAGTACGTGTTAGTACATGTAAGTGTGTATAAGTGCGTGTAAGTGCATGTAAGTGTGTGTAAGTGTGTGTAACGTCGCGTAACTTTGTCTAAGTGCGGATAAGTGCGTGGAAGTGCATGTAAGTACGTGTAAGTGCGTATACGTTTGTGCAATTACGTGTAAGTGCGTGTAAGGAGATGTAAGTGTGTTTAAGTGCATGTAAGTACGTGTAAGTGCGTGTAAGTGTGTGTAAGTGTGTGTAAGTGCCTATAAGTGCGTGTAAGTATGTGAAACTGTGTGTAAGTGTGTGTAAGGGCATGTAAGTGCGTGTACGTGCGTGTAAGTGCATGTAAGTGTTTGTAAGTGCGTGTAAGTGTGTGTAAGTACGTGTAAGTGTGTGTAAGTGCGTGTAAGTACGTGTAAGTGTGTATAAGTGCCTGTAAGTGCATGCACATATGTTTGGACGCATGTAAGTGCGTGTAAGTGCATGTAAGTGTGTGTAATTACGTATAAGTCTTTGTAAGTACGTGTAAGTACGTGTAAGAATGTGGTAGTGCATGTACGTTTGTGTAAGTGTGTGTAAGTGCGTATAAGTGCAATTAACTGTGTGTAAGTGCGTGAAAGTACGTGTAAGTGCGTGTAAGTACATGTAAGTGTGTGTAAGTGTGTACATGTATGTGTACGTGTGTGTAAGAGCGTGTAAGTGTGTATAAGTGTGTATAAGTGTGTGCAAGTGCGTGTAAGTGCGTGTAAGTACATGTAAGTGTGTGTAAGTGTGTACATGTATGTGTACGTGTGTGTAAGAGCGTGTAAGTGTGTATAAGTGTGTATAAGTGTGTGCAAGTGCGTGTAAGTGCGTGTAAGTGTGTGTAAGTGTGCGTAAGTGCATGTAAGTGTGTCTACGCGCATGTAAGTTCTTGTAAGTTCTTGTAAGTGCCTGTTATTGCGTGTATGTGCATATAAGTGTGTCTAAGAATGTGTAAGTGTGTGTAAGTGTGCGTAAGTGCATGTAAGTGTGTCTACGCGCATGTAAGTTCTTGTAAGTTCTTGTAAGTGCCTGTTATTGCGTGTATGTGCATATAAGTGTGTCTAAGAATGTGTAAGTGTGTGTAAGTACGTATAAGTGCTTGTAACTATGTGTAAATACGTGTAAGTGCGTGTAAGTGCGTGTAAGTACGTGTAAGTACGTGTGAGTACATGTAAGTACGTGTATGTGAGTATAAGTGCGTATAACTTTGTGTAAATGTATGTAAATGTGTGTAAGTGCGTGTAAGTGCATGTAAGTGGGTGTACATGCGTGTAAGTACGTGTAAGTGTGTGTAAGCACGTGTAAGTACGTGTAGGTATTTGTAAGTCCGTGTGAGTGCACGTAAGTGCGTGTAAGTATGTGTAAGTGGGTGTAAGTGTGTGCAAGTGCGTGTAAGTGCGTGTAAATGCGTGTAATAACGTGTAAGTGCATGTAAGTATGTGTAAGTGCGTGTAAGTGCATGTTAGTACGTGTAAGTGCGTGTAAGTGCATGTAAGTGCGTGTAAGTGCGTGTAAGTGCGTGTAAGTATGTGTAAGTACGTGGAAGGGTGTGTAAGTGTGTGTAAGTGCGTATATGTATGTGTAAGTGTGTGTAAGTGCGTGGAAGTGCGTGTTAGTGTATGTAAGTGCGTGTAAATATGTGTAAGTGTATGTAAGTACGTGTGAGTACGTGTAGGTGCTTGTAACTGCGTGTACGTGTGTGTAAGTACGTGTAAGCACGTGTAAGTGTGTGTAAGTGCGTGTAAGTGTACATAAGTACGTGTAAGTGCATGTAAGTACGTGTAAGTGCGTATAAGTGCATGTAAGTGCGTATAACTGCGTGTAAGTGCGTGTAAGTGCTTGTAAGTGGATGTGAGTGTGTGTAAGTGCATGTAAGTACGTGTAAGTGCGTATAAGTGCATGTAAGTGCGTATAACTGCGTGTAAGTGCGTGTAAGTGCTTGTAAGTGGATGTGAGTGTGTGTAAGTGCGTTCAAGTGCGTGTAAGTGCGTATAAGTACGTATAAGTGTGTGTAATTGTGTGTAATTGCGTGCAAGTATTTGTAAGTGCGTGTAAGTTTGAGTAAGTGCATATAAGTGCAAATGAGTGCAATTAACTTTGAGTAAGTGCGTGTAAGTGCGTGTAAGTGCGTGTAAGTGGGTGTAAGTACGTGTAAGTGTGTGCAAGTTTGTGTAAGTGCGTGTGAGTGGGTGTAAGTGTGTAAAAGTGCATGTAAGTGTATGTAAGTGTGTGTAAGTACGTGTAAGTGCGTGTAAGTGGGTGTAAGTACGTGTAAGTGTGTGCAAGTTTGTGTAAGTGCGTGTGAGTGGGTGTAAGTGTGTAAAAGTGCATGTAAGTGTATGTAAGTGTGTGTAAGTACGTGTAAGTATGTGTAAGTGAGCTAAGGTGCGTGTAAGTGCGTGTAAGTGCGTGTAAGTTCTTGTAATTGCTTGTAAGTGCGTGTAATTGCTTGTACCTACGTATAAGAGCGTGTAAGTTTGTGGAAGTGCGTGTAAGTACGTTTAAGTGCTTGTAAGTGCATGTAAGTACGAGTAAGTGCGTGTCAGTAACTGTGAGTGTATGCACGTGCGTGTAAGTGCGTCTAAGTGCGTATGAGTACGTGTAAGTATGTGTAAGTGTGTATAGGTGCATGTAACTTCATGTAAGTTCATGGAAGTACGTCTAAGTGTGTGTAAGTACATGTAAGTGCGTGTAGTTGCGTGTAAGTCTGTGTAAGTGTGCGCAAGTGCGTGTAAGTGCATGTAAGTGTTTGTACGTGTGTGCAAGTATGTGTAAATGTGTGTAAATTTGTGTAAGCATGTGTGAGTATGTGTAAGTATGTGTAAGTGCGTGTAAAAGTATGTAAGTGTGTACAAATGTGTGTAAGTGCATGTTAGTGCGTATAAGCAAGTGGAAGTGCATGTAATTTCGTGTATTTGCGTGTAAGTATGTGTAAGTGCGTGTAAGTGTGTGTAAGTATGTGTAAGTGCGTGTAAGTGTGTGGAAGTGGGTATAAGTGCATGCTTGTGCGAGTAAGTGCGTGTAATTACGTATACGTGCGTGTAAGTGCGTGTAAGTGTGTGTAAGTGCGTGTAAGTACGTTTAAGTGTGTGTAAGTGTGTGTAAGTACGTGTAAGTATGTGTAAGTGTATATAACTACGTGTAAGTGCGTGTAAGTGTGCTTAAGTTTGTGTAAGTGTGTGTAAGTGCATGTTAGTGCGTGCAAGTGCTTGTAAGTGTGTGTAAGTATGTGTAAGTGTATATAACTACGTGTAAGTGCGTGTAAGTGTGCTTAAGTTTGTGTAAGTGTGTGTAAGTGCATGTTAGTGCGTGCAAGTGCTTGTAAGTGTGTGTAAGTATGTGTAAGAGCGTGTATGTGCATGTAAGTGCGTGTTAGTGTATGTAAGTATGTGTAAGTGCATGTAAGTGTGTATAAGTGCCTGTAATTACGTGTAAGTAGGTGTAAGTGCGTGTAAGTACTCGTTACTAAGTGTAACTGCGTGTAAGTGTGTATAAGTGCATGTAAGTGCGTATAAGTGTGTGTAAGTACGTATTAGTGCGTGTAAGTGCATGTAAGTATGTATAAGTGCGTATAAGTGCGTGTAATTGTGTGCACGTCTTTGTAAGTGTGTGTAAATACGTGTAAGTACGTGTAAGTGCGTGTAAGTTCGTGTTAGTGCGTGTAAGTGCATGTAAGTACAATTACGTGCCTCTAAGTGTGTCTAAGTGTGTGTAAGTGCGTGGAAGTGTGTGTAAGTGTGTGCAAGTGCGTGTAAGTACGTGTGAGTGTGTGCAAGTGTGTACAACTCCGTGTAAGTCTGTGTAAGTGTGTGTTAGTACGTGTAAGTATGTGTAAGTGCGTGTAAGTGCGTATAAGTACGTGTAAGTACGTGGAAGTGCGTGTAAGTGCTTGTAAGTGCATGTAAGTGTGTGTAAGTGCATGTAGGTGCGTGTAAGTGTGTGTAAGTGTGTCTATGTGCTGATAAGTGCGTGTAAGTACGTGTAAGTGCGTGCAAGCATGTGTGAGTGCATATAAGTGCGTGTAAGTACGTGTAAGTGCTTGTAAGTACGTGTAAATGCGTGTAAGTGTGTGTAAGTGTGTGTAAGTGCGTGTAAGTGCATGTAAGTGCATGTAAGTGCGTGTAAGTGTGTGTAAGTATGTGTAAGTACGTATAGGTGTGTGTAAGTCTGTGACAGTGCGTGTAAGTGCATATAAGTGCGTGTAAGTGTGTGTAAGTGTGTGTAAGTGTGTGTAAGTGCGTGTAAGTATATGTAAGTGTGTGTAAATGCGTGTAAGTGTGTGTAAGAGCGTGTAAGCATGTGTAAGTGTGTATAACTGTGTGTAAGTGCGTGTAAGTACGTGTTTGTACGTTTAAGTGCGTGTGAGTGCGTGTGAGTGGTTGTAAGTGTGTGTAAGTGCGTGTAAGTGCGTGGACGTATGTGTAAATTCAAGTAAGTACGTGTAAGTGGGTGTGAGTGTGTGCAAGTGCATGTAAGTACGTGTAAGTGCGTGTAAGTGTATGTAAGTGTGTGTAAGTGTCTGTAAGTGCGTGTAAGTGCGTGTAACTGTGTGTAAGTGTGAGTGAGTATGTGTAAGTACGTGTACGTGTGTGTAAGTGCATGTAAGTGCTTGTAAGTACGTGTAAGTGTGTATAAGTACGTGTAAGTGTGTGTAAGTGCGTGTAAGTACGTGTAAGTGTGTATAAGTGCGTATAAATACGTGTAAGTGCATGTAAGTACGTGTAAGCACGTGTAAGTGCTTGTAGCTACATGTACGTGTGTGTAAGTGCGTGTAAGTACGTGAAGGTGCTTGTAAGTACGTGTAAGTACGTGTAAGTAAGTATAAGTGCGTATAAGTGTGTGTAAGTACGTGTAGGTACGTGTGAGTGCATGTATGTGTGTAAAAGTGCGTGTAAGTGTGTGTAAGTCTGTATAAGTACGTGTAGGTGGGTATAAGTGTGTACAAGTATGTGTAAGTGTGTGTAAGTACGTATAAGCGCGTGTGTGTGTAAGTGCGTATAAGTGCAAGTAAGTGCGTGTAAGTGCGTGGACGTATGTGTAAATTCAAGTAAGTACGTGTATGTGGGTGTGAGTGTGTGCAAGTGCATGTAAGTACGTGTAAGCACGTGTAAGTGCTTGTAGCTACATGTACGTGTGTGTAAGTGCGTGTAAGTACGTGAAGGTGCTTGTAAGTACGTGTAAGTACGTGTAAGTAAGTATAAGTGCGTATAAGTGTGTGTAAGTACGTGTAGGTACGTGTGAGTGCATGTATGTGTGTAAAAGTGCGTGTAAGTGTGTGTAAGTCTGTATAAGTACGTGTAGGTGGGTATAAGTGTGTACAAGTATGTGTAAGTGTGTGTAAGTACGTATAAGCGCGTGTGTGTGTAAGTGCGTATAAGTGCAAGTAAGTGCGTGTAAGTGCGTGGACGTATGTGTAAATTCAAGTAAGTACGTGTATGTGGGTGTGAGTGTGTGCAAGTGCATGTAAGTACGTGTAAGCACGTGTAAGTGCTTGTAGCTACATGTACGTGTGTGTAAGTGCGTGTAAGTACGTGTAAGTGCATATACGTGCATGTAAGTGCGTGTACGTGCGTGTAAGTACCTGTAAGTGCGTGTAAGTTTGTGTGAGCGTGTGTAAGTACGTGTAAGTGCGTGTAAGTTTGTGTAATTGTGTGCAAGTCTTTGTAAGTGCGTGTAAGTTTGAGTAAGTACGTATAAGTGCGTGTAAGTGCAAGTAACTGTATGTAAGTGCGTGTAAGTGCATGCAAGTGCGTATAAGTGGGTGTAAGTGTGTGTAAGTGTGTGCAAGTACGTGTAGGTACGTGTGAGTGCATGTATGTGTGTAAAAGTGCGTGTAAGTGTGTGTAAGTGTGTGTAAGTATGTGTAAGTATGTGTAAGTGTGTGTAAGTGCATGTAAGTGCGTTTAAGTGCGTGTAAGTTCTTGTATGTGCTTGTAAGTGCGTGTAATTGCGTGTACGTACGTATAAGAGCGTGTAAGTACGTGTAAGTACATATAAGTGCTTGTAAGTACATACAAGTGCGTGTAAGTGCGTGTAAGTACATGTGAGTGTATGTAAGTGGGTGTAAGTGCGTGTAAGTACGTATAAGTGTGTGCAAGTATGTGTAAGTGTGTGTAAATGCATGTAAGTACATGCAAGTGCATGTAAGTACATCTAAGTGTGTGTAAGTACATGTAAGTGCGTATAGGTGCGAGTAAGTCTGTGTAAGTGCACGCAAGTGCGTCTAAGTGCGTGGAAGTATTTATACGTGTGTGTAAGTGTGTGTAAATACGTGTAAGTATGTGTAAGTATGTGTAAGTACGTATAAAGTGTAAGTACGTGTAAGTACGTGTAAGTAAGTATAAGTGCGTATAAGTGTGTGTACGTACGTATAAATGCGTGTAAGTGCATGTAAGTACGTATAAGCACGTGTAAGTGTGTGTAATTACGTGTAAGTACGTGTAACTGCATGTAAGTATGTGTAAGTGCTTATAAGTGTGTGTAGGTACGTCTAAGTGCATGTAAGTGTGTGGAAGTGGATATAAGTGCATGTAAGTGCGTGTAAGTGCGTGTAAGTGCATATAAGTGCGTGTAAGTATGTGTAAGTACGTGTAAAGGCACATAGGTATGTGTAAGTCCGTGTAAGTGCGCGTAAGTACGTGTGTGTGTAAGTGCGTGTAAGTGTGTGTAAGTGTGTGTAAGTACGTGTAAGTGTGTGTAAGTGTGAGTAAGTGCGTGTAAGTGCGTGTAAATGCGTGTAAGTACATGTAAGTGCGTGTCAGCATGTGTTAGTGCGTGTAACGGTGTGTACGTACGTGTATGTGCGTGTAAGTGCGTGTAAGTGCGTATAAGTACGTAGAAGTGCGTGTAACTATGTGTAAGTGTTTGTAACTACGTGTAAGTGCATGTAAGTGCGTGTAAGTTTGTGTAAGTGTGTGTAAGTGCATGTCAGTGCGTGTAAGTGCTTGTAAGTGCGTGTAAGTATGTGTAAGTACGTGTATGTGCATGTAAGTGCGTGGTAGCATATGTAAGTATGTGTAAGTGCATGTACATGTGTGTAAATGCCTGTAGTTACGTATAAGTGCGTGTAAGTACGTGTAATCACCTGTAAGTGTGTGTAAGTGCGTCTAAGTGCTTGTTACAACGTGTAACTGCGTGTAAGTGTGTGTAAGTGTGTATAAGTGCGTGTAAGTGCGTGTAAGTGCGTATAAGTGCGTGTAAGTGCGTGTAAGTGTGTGTAAGTGCGTACTAGTGCATGTAATTGTGTGCACGTCTTTGTGAATGTGTGTAAGTACGTGTAAGTACGTGTAAGTGCGTGTAAGTTCGTGTTAGTATGTGTAACTGCGTGTAAGTGCAATTACTTGCGTGTAAGTACGTGTAAGTGTGTGCAAGTACGTGTAAGTGCGTGTAAGTGTGTGTAAGTGCGTGTAAGTGCGTGTGAGTATCTGCAAGTGTGTATAACTGCGTGTAAGTGTGTGCAAGTGCGTGTAAGTGCGTGTAAGTGTGTATAAGTGTGTATTAGTGTGTGCAAGTGCGTGTAAGTGTGTGTAAGTGTGTATAAGTACGTGTAAGTACGTGTGAGTGCATGTAAGTGCGTGTCAGTACGTATAAGTACGTGTAGGTGCATGTAAGTGTCTATACGTATGTGTAAGTGTGTGTAATTACGTGTAAGTGTGTGTAAGGGTGTGTAAGTGCATATAACTGCGTGTAATTGCGTGTACGTTCTTGTAAGTACTTGTTAGTGCGTGTAATTGCATGTAAGTGCATATAAGTACGTGCAAGTGTGTGTAAGTGTGTGCAAGTGCGTGTAAGTGCGTATAAGTGCATGTAAGTGCGTGTAAGTATGTGGAAGTACATGGAAGTGCGTGTAGGTATGTGTTAGTCCGTGTAAGTGCGCGTAAGAGTGTGTAGTTGCGTATAACTGCGTGTAAGTGTGTGTAATTTTGTGTAAGTGTGTGTAAGTACGTGTAAGTGCGTGTAAGTTATGTAAGTGTGTGTAAGTACGTGTAAGTGCGTGTAAGTGCGTGTAAGTACGTGTGAGTACACGTAAGTGCGTGTAAATGCGTGTCAGTGCGTGCAAGTATGTGTAAGTGCATGTAAGTGTGTGTAAGTACATGCAAGTATGTGTAAATGCCTGTAAGTATGTGTAAGTACGTGTTACTGTGTGTAAGTATGTGTAAGTGTGTGTAGGTACGTGTAAGTCCGTGTAAGTATGCAAAAGTGCGTGTAAGTACGTGTAAGTGTGTGTAAGTATGTGAAAGTGTGTGTAAGTACGTGTAAGTGCGTGTAAGTGCATGTAAGTGCGTGTAAGTTTGTGTAAGTGTGTGTAAGTACGTGTAAATGCGTGTAAGTGCATGTAAGTGCGTGCAAGCATGTGTAAGTGCGTGTAACTATGTGTAAGTGCGTGCAATGGCGTGTAAGTTCTTGTAAGTACGTATAATTGCGTATAAGTGTATGTAAGTACGTGTAAGTGCGTATAAGTGCGTATAAGTTCGTGTAAGTGTGTGTAAGTGCATGTAAGTGCGTGTAAGTGCGTGTAAGTGCGTGTAAGTGCGTGTAAGTGCGTGTAGGTGCGTGTAAGTGCATGCAAGTGTATATAAGTGTGTATAACTGCATGTAAGTGCGTATAAGTACGTGTAAGTGTTTGTAAGTGCGTGTAAGTGTGTGTAACTGTGTGTAATTGCGTGTAAGTGTGGGTAAGTATGTGTAAGTGCGTGGAAGTACGTATAAGTGCGTGTAAGTGTGTGTAAGTGCGTGTAAATGTGTGTAAGTATGTGTGAGTGCGTGTAAGTGTGTGTAAGTGTGTGTTAGAGCGTGTAAGTGTGTGTACTTGTGTGCAAGTGCGTGTACGTACATGTAAGTGCGTATAACTGTGTGTAAGTACGAGTAAATGCGTGTAAGTACGTCTAAGTGTGTGTAAGTGTGTGTAAGTGCGTGTAAGTGCTTGTAAGGGTGTGCAAGTGCGTGTAAGTACGTGTAAGTGCGTGTAAGTACGTATAACTACATGTACGTGTAAATAAGTGCGTGTAAGTGTGTATAAGTGGGAATAAGTGTGTGTAAGTGCATGTAAGTGCGTGTAAGTGCGTGTAACTGCATGTAAGTGCGTGTAAGTGTGTGTAAGTGTGTGTAAGTGTGTGTAAGTGCGTGTAAGCATGTGTAAGTACGTGTAAGTGCGTATATACATATAATTGTGTATAAGTATGTGTAAGTGCGTGTAAGTACGTGTAAGAGCATGTAAGTGCGTGTAAGTGTGTGTAAGTGTGTGTAAGTACGTGTAGGTGCGCGTAAGTCTGTTTAAGTACGTGTGAGAGTGTGTAAGTGCGTGTAAGTGCGTGTAAGTGTGTGTAAGTCCGCGTAAGTGCGTGTAAGTGCGTGTAAGTGCATGTAAGTACTTGTAAGTGCTTGTAAGTGTGTGTAATTGCGTATAAGAGCAAATAAGTGTGTGTAAGTGCGTATAAGTGCGTGTAAGTGCATGTAAGTACGAGTAAGTGCTTGTAAGTGTGTGTAAGTACGTGTAAGTACATGTAAGTTTGTGTAGGTGCGTGAAAGTATGTGTGAGAGTATATAAGTGTGTGTAAGTGCGTGTAAGTGTGTGCAAGTTTATGTAAGTGTGTGTAAGTGTGTGTAAGTACATGTAAGTGCATGTCAGTGCGTGTAAGTGCTTGTAAGTACATGTAATTATGTGTAAGTAGGTTTGAGTACGTGTAGGTCCGTGTAAGTGCATGTAAGTGCATGTAAGTGCGTGTAAGCACGTGTAAGTACGTGTAACTGTGTGTAAGTGTGCGTAAGTGCGTGTAAGTACGTGTGAGTGTATGTAAGTGTTTGTACGTGCGTGTAAGTGCATGTAAGTGTGTGTATATGTGTGTAAGTGTGTCTTAGTGTGTGTAAGTGCACATAAGTACATGTAAGTGTGTGTAAGTACGTATAAATGTGTGCAAGTGTGTGTAAGTACGTGTAAGTACGTGTAGGTGCTTGTAAGTGCGTGTAAGTGCGTGTAAGTGCGTGTAAGTGCGTGTAAGTGCGTGTAAGTGCGTGTAAGTGCGTATAAGTGCATGTAAGTACGTGTAAGTGCATGTAAGTACGTGTAAGTATGTGTAAGTATATGTAAGTACGTGTAAGTGTGTGTAACTGCATGCAAGTGCGTGTATGTGTGGGTAAGTACGTGTAAGTGCGTGTAAGTGCGTGTAAGTGCATATAAGTACGTGTAAGTGCATGTAAGTACGTGTAAGTGCGTGTAAGTGCGTGTAAGTGTGTGTAAGTGCGTCTAAGTACGTGTAAGTGTGTATAAGTGTGTGTAAGTGGGTGTAAGTGTTTGTAAGTGTGTGTAAGTACGTGTAAGTGCGTGTAAGTGGGTGTAAGAACATGTAACTACATGTAAGCATGTGTAAGTGCGTGTAACGGTGTGTAAGTACGTGTATGTGTGTGTAAGCACGTGTTAGTACGTGTAACTGCATGTAGGTACGTGTAACTGCATGTAAGTGCGTGTAAGTGCGTAAGTGCGTGTAAGTGCATGTAAGTACGTATAACTACGTGTAACTGCGTGTAAGTGCGTGTAAGTGCGTGTAACTGCATGTAAGTGCGTGCAAGTGTATGTAATGTGTGTAAGTGCGTGTAAGTGCGTATAAGTATGTGTAAGTGCGTGTCAGTGCGTATATACATGTAAGTGTGTGTAAGTATGTATAAGTGCGTGTAAGTACGTGTAAGAGCATGTAAGTGCGTGTAAGTGTGTTTAAGTATGTGTAAGTATGTGTAGGTGCGCGTAAGCTTGTTTACGTACGTGTGAGAGTGTGTAAGTACGTGTAAGTGCGTGTAAGTGTGTGTAAGTGCACGTAAGTGCGTGTAAGTGCGTGTAAGTGCATGTAAGTCCTTGTAAGTGCTTGTAAATGTGTGTAATTGCGTGTAAGAGCGTATAAGTGCGTGTAAGTGCATGTAAGTGCGTGTAAGTGCTTGTAAGTGCGTGTAAGTTCGTGTAAGTATGTGTAAGTGTGTGTAAGTGTGTGAAAGTACGTGTGAGTGTATGTAAGTGTGTGTAAGTGCGTGTAAGTGTGTGTAAGTGTGTGTAAGTATGTGTAAGTGTGTGTAAGTACATGTAAGTGCATGTCAGTGCGTGTAAGTGCTTGTAATTACGTGTAATTATGTGTAAGTAGGTGCGAGTACGTGTAAGTATGTGTAAGTGTGTGTAGGTGCGTGTAAGTCCGTGTAAGTGCATGTAAGTGCATGTAAGTGTGTGTAAGCACGTGTAAGTATGTGTAACTGTGTGTAAGTGTGTGTAAGTGCGTGTAAGTACGTGTACCTACGTGTGAGTGCGTGTAAGTACGTGTGAGTGTACGTAAGTGCTTGTAAGTGCGTGTAAGTGCGTGTAAGTGCGTGTATGTGTGTGTAAGTGTGTGTAAGTGCATGTAAGTACGTGTAAGTGCTTGTAAGTACGTGTAAGTGCGTGTAAGTGCGTGCAAGTGTGTGTAAGTGTGTGTAAGTGCGTGTAAGTCCGTGTAAGTGCGTGTAAGTGCATGTAAGTGTGTGTAAGCACGTGTAAGTATGTGTAAGTGTGTGTAAGTGTGTGTAAGTACGTGTGAGTGTATGTAAGTGTGTGTAAGTGCGTGTAAGTGTGTGTAAGTGTGTGTAAGTATGTGTAAGTGTGTGTAAGTACGTGTAAGTGCATGTCAGTGCGTGTAAGTGCTTGTAATTACGTGTAATTATGTGTAAGTAGGTGCGAGTACGTGTAAGTATGTGTAAGTGTGTGTAGGTGCGTGTAAGTCCGTGTAAGTGCATGTAAGTGCATGTAAGTGTGTGTAAGCACGTGTAAGTATGTGTAACTGTGTGTAAGTGTGTGTAAGTGCGTGTAAGTACGTGTACCTACGTGTGAGTGCGTGTAAGTACGTGTGAGTGTACGTAAGTGCTTGTAAGTGCGTGTAAGTGCGTGTAAGTGTGTGTATATGTGTGCAAGTGTGTCTAAGTGCATGTAAGTACGTGTAAGTGCTTGTAAGTACGTGTAAGTGCGTGTAAGTCCGTGTAAGTGCATGTAAGTGCATGTAAGTGTGTGTAAGCACGTGTAAGTATGTGTAACTGTGTGTAAGTGTGTGTAAGTGCGTGTAAGTACGTGTACCTACGTGTGAGTGCGTGTAAGTACGTGTGAGTGTACGTAAGTGCTTGTAAGTGCGTGTAAGTGCGTGTAAGTGTGTGTATATGTGTGCAAGTGTGTCTAAGTGCATGTAAGTACGTGTAAGTGCTTGTAAGTACATGTAAGTACGTGTAAGTGCGTGTTAGTGCGTGTAAGTGCAAGTAAGTACATGTGAGTACATGTAAGTACGTGTAAGTGCGTGTAAGTACGTGTAAGTGCGTGTAAGTGCATGCAAGTGTGTGTAAGTGTGTGTAAGTGCGTGTAAGTGCGTGTAAGTGCGTGTAAGTACATGTAACTGTGTGTAAGTACGTGTAAGTACGTGTAGGTGTGTGTAAGTCGGTATGAGTGCGCATAAGTACGTGTAAGTGTGTATAAGTGAATGTAAGTGTGTACAAGTACGTGTAAGTGCATGTAAGTGCGTGTAAGTGCGTCTAAGTACGTGTAAGTGCGTGTAAGTACGTGTAAGTGTATGTAAGTACATGTTAGTACGTGTAAGTGCGTGTAAGTGCATGTAAGTGCGTGTAAGTTTGTGTAAGAGCGTGTAAGTGTGTGTAAGTGCGTGTAAGTGTGTTGACATGTGTGTAAGTGTGTATAAGTGCGTGTAAGTACGTGTAAGTGTGTGTAAGTTCATGTAAGTGCGTGTAAGTACGTGTAAGTATGGGTAAGTGCGTGTAAGTACGTGTAAGTGCGTGTCAGTGTGTGTAAGTGCGTGTAAGTGCATGTAAGTGCGTGTCAGTGTATGTAAGTACATATAAATATGTGTAAGTGCATGTAAATACGTGTAAGCACGTGTAAGTACTTGTAATTAGGTGTACGTGTGTACAAGTACGTGTACATACGTGTAAGTGCGTGTAAGTGCGTGTAAGTGTATATAAGTGCGTGTAAGTGCGTGTAAGTACTTATAAGTGCATATAAGTGCATACAAGTACGTGGAAAAGTGTGTAAGTGCATGTAAGTGCGTGTGAGTGTGCGTAAGTGCATATAAGTGCGTGAAAGTGCATGTAAGTGTGTGTAAGTGTCTGTAAGTGCGTGTAAGTGTGTGTAAGCGTGTGTAACTGTCTGTAAGTATGGGTAAGTGCGTATAAGTGCGTGTAAGTGTATGTACATGCGTGTAAGTGTGTATAATTGTGTGTAAGTGCGTGTGAGGACATGTAAGTTTGTGTAAGTGCGTGTGAGTGTGTGTAAGTGCGTGTAGGTATGTGTAAGTGTGTGTAAGTTCCTGCAAGTACATGTAAGTACCTGTAACTGCGTGTAAGTGCGTGTAAGTGCGTGTAAGTGCGTGTAAGTATGTGTAAGTGTGTGTAAGTACATGTAAATGTATGTAACTGTGTCTAAGTATGTGTAAGTATGTGTAAGTGTGTGTAAGTATGTGTAAGTGCGAATACGTTCGTGCAAGTGCCTCTAAGTGCGTGTAAATGTGTGTAAGTACGTGTAATTACGTGCAAGTCTTTGTAAGTGCGTATAAGTACTTGTAAGTGTGTCTAAGTGCGTGCAAGTTTGTGTAAGTGCGTGTAAGTCCGTGTAAGTGCAGTTAACTACGTGTAAGTGCGTGTAAGTGCGTGTAAGTGCGTGTAAGTGTGTGTAAGTACGTGTAAGTGTGTACAAGTACGTGTAACTATGTATGAGTGTGTGTATGTGTGTATAAGTGTGTGTAAGTGTGTGTAAGTGCGTGCAAGTGTGTGTAAGTAAGTGTAAGTGTGCATAAGTGTGTGTAAGTGCGTGTAAGTGCATGTAAGTTCTTGTAAGTACTTGTAAGTGTGTGTAATTGTGAATACGTATGTATAAGAGCGTGTAAGTGTGTGTAAGTACGTCTAAGTACGTGTAAGTGCTTGTAAGTGCGTGTAAGTGCGTGTAAGTGCGTGTAAGTACGTGTGAGTGCATATAAGTGCCTGTAAGTGCGTGTAAGTGCGTGTCAGTATGTGTAAGTGTGTGTAAGTGCGTGTAAGTACGTGTAAGTACATGTAACTACATCTAAGTGTGTGTAAGTACGTATAAGTGCGTGTGGGTGTGTGTAAGTCCGTGTAAGTGCGATTAAGTGCGTGTAAGTACGTGTAAGTGCGTACACATGAGTGTAAGTATGTGTAAGTGTGTGTAAGTATGCATAAGTACGTGTAAGTGTGTATAAGTATGTGTAAGTGCGTATAAGTGTGGGTAAGTACATGTAAATGCGTGTACGTGCATGTAAGTGCGTGTTAGCACGTGTAAGTGCATGTAACTACGTGAAAGTGCGTGTAACTGCATTTAAGTGCGTGTAAGTGCATGTAAGTGCGTGTAAGTGCGTGTAAGTGTGTGGAAGTGGATGTAAGTGCATGTAAGCATGTGTAAGTATGTGTAAATGCATGTAAGCGTGTGTAAGTGCGTGTAAGTATGTGTAAGTACGTACAAGTGCACGTAAGTACGTGTAAGTGTGTGTAAGTACATGTAAGTTCTTGTAAGAGCTTGTAAGTGCGTGTAATTGCGTGTAAGTGCATATAAGTGCGTGTAAGTACGTGTAAGTGCGTGTAAGTGCGTGTAAGTGCGTGTAAGTGCATGTAAGTGTGTGTAAGTACGTGAAAGTACGAATGAGTGCGTGTAAGTGCATGTAAGTGCGTGTAAGTGTGTCTAAGAACGTGTAAGTGCATGTAGGTGTATGTAAGTCCGTGTAAGTGCGCGTAACTGCATGTAAATGCGTATAAGTGCATGTAAGTGTGTATAAGTGTGTGTAAGTACGTGTAAGTGCGTATTCGTGCATGTAAGTGCGTGTAAGTGCGTGTAAATGCGTACAAGTATGAGTAAGTACGTGTAAGTGCGTGTAGTGCGTGTAAGTCTGTGTAAGTGCGGGTAAGTGCGTGTAAGTGCGTATAAGTGCGTGTAAGTGTGTGCAAGTACGTGTAAGTTCGTGTAAGTGGGTGTAAGTGTGTGAAAGTGCATGTAAGTATGTGTAAGTGCATGTAAGTACGTGTTATTGCGTGTAAGTGCATGTAAGTGCGTGTAAGTTCGTGTAAGTGCATATAAGTGCATGTAAGTGTGTGTAAGTGTGTATAAGTATGTGTAAGTGCGTGTAAGTGCATGTAAGTGCGTGTAAATGCGAGTAAATGTGTGTAAGTGTGTGTAAGTGCGTGTACGTGCGTGTAAGTGCGTATAAGTGTATGTAAGTGTGTGTGAGTGCATGTAAGTCCGTGTAAGTGCGTATAAGTGTATGTAAGTACGTGTAAGTGTGTATAAGTGTGTGTAAGTGCCTGTAAGTGCGTGTAAGCGTGTGTAGGTGTCTGTAAGTGCGTGTAACTACATGTCACTGTATGTAAGTACGTGAAAATATGTATAAGTGCATATAAGTGTGTGTCAGCATGTGTAAGTGCGTGTAACAGTGTGTAAGTGCGTGTAAGTGCGTGTACGTGCGTGTAAGTGCGTGTTAGTGTATATAAATGAGTGAAAGTGCATGTAAGTCTGTGTAAGTGTGTGTAAGTGCGTATTAGTGCGTGTAGGTGTGTGTGAGTGCGTGTTAATGCATGTAAGTACGTGTAAGTGCATGTAAGTGTCTGTAAGTATCGGTATGTACGTGTAAGTGTGTGTAAGTGTGTAACTACGTATAAGTGCGAGTAAGTACAGGTAAGTACATGTAAGTGCATGTAAGTACCTGTAAGTGTGTGTAAGTGCGTGTAAGTATGTGTAAATGCGTGGAAGGGCTAATAAGTATGTGTAAGTGCATGTAACTTCGTGTAAGTACGTGTACGTACGTGTAAGTGCGTGTAAGTGTCTGTAAGTGCGTGTAAGCGGGATTAAGTACTTGTAAGTGTGAGTAAGTGCGTGTAAGTATATGTACGTGCGTGTAACTGTGTGTAAGTGCGTGTAACTATTTAAACTTGTGTGTGAGTGTGTATAAGTGCGTATAAGTGCGTGTAAGTACGTGTAAGTGCGTGTAAGTGGGTGTAATATCGTGTAAGTGCGTGTAAGTGCGTGTAAGTACGTGTAAGTGCAGTTAACTGCGTGTACGTGTGTGTAACAGCGTGTAAGTGCATGTAAGTGTGTGTAAGTGTGTGTAAGTGTGTGCAAATACGTGTAAGTTTGTGTAAGTACGTGTAAGTGGGTGTAAGTCTGTGAAAGTGTGTGTAAGTGTGTGTAAGTGTGTGTAAGTGCATGTAAGTGCGTATATGTGTGTGAAAGTGCGTGTCAGTGCGTGTAAGTGCATGTAAGTGCGTGTTAGTGCATACAAGTGGGTGTAAGTACGTGTAAGTGCGTGTAAGTGTGTGTTAGTATATGTAAGTGTGTGAAAATAAGTGTAAGTACACGTAAGTGCGTGTAAGCAAGTGTAAGCACATGTAAGTACGTGTAAGTGCGTGTAAGTGCGTGTAAGTGCATGTAAGTGCGTGTGAGTGTGTGTAAGTGCGTGTAAGTACGTGTAAGTATGTGCAAGTATGGGTAAGTGCGTGTGAGTGCATGTAAGTGTGTGTAAGTGTGTGTAAGTGTGTGTAAGTGTGTGAGAGTGTGTAAGTACGTGTAAGTGCGCGTAAGTGATTATAAGTATGTGTAAGTACGTATACGTGTGTGTAAGTTCTTGTAAGTGCTTGTAAGTGCGTGTAATTGTGTGTAAGTGTGTATAAGTGCGTGTAAGTGCATGTAAATGCGTCTAAGTACGTGTAAGTGCTTGGAAGTGCGTGTAAGTGCGTGTAAGTGCGTGTAAGTATGTGTAAGTACGTGTTAGTGCATATAAATGTGTGTAAGTGCGTGTAAGTGTGTGTAAGTGTGTATAAGTGCGTGTGAGTATGTGTAAGTGCGTATAAGTGCGTGCAAGTGCGTGTAAGTCCATCTAAGTGCATGTAAGTGTGTGTAAGTATGTGTAAGTGCGTGTAAGTATGTGTAAGTCTGTGTAGATGCGCGTAAGTGTGCGTAGGTACGTATAAGTACGTGTAAGTATGTGTAAGTATGTGTAAGTGTATGTAAGTACGTGTAATTATGTGTAAGTGCGTGTAAGTACATTTAAATGCGTGTAAATGCGTGTAAGTGCGTGTAAGTGTATGTAAGTCCCTGTAAATGCGTGTAAGTACGTGTAAGTGTGTGTAAGCACGTGTAAGTGTGTATAACAGTGTGTAAGTGCGTGTAAGTGCTTGTAAGTGTATGCAAGTGCGTGTAAGTGTGTGGAGGTGCATGTAAGTGCATGTAAGTGCGTTTAAGTATGTGTGAGTGCGTGTAAGTGCATAGAAGTGCGTGTAAGTACATGTAAGTGTGTGTAAGTACGTGTAAGTGCGTGTAAGTGTGTGTAAGTGTGTCTAACTGCGTGTAAGTACATGTAAGTATGGGTAAGTGCGTATAGGTGCGTGTAAGTGGGTGTAAGTGCGTGTAAGTACGTGTAATTGCATGTAAGTACGTGTAACGACATGTAAGTATGTGTAAGTACATGTAAGTGCGTGTAAGTACGTGTAAGTACGTGTAAGTGTGTGTAAGTGCGTGTAAGTGCGTGTAAGTGTGTGTAAGTGTGTCTAAGTGCTAATAAGTGCGTGTAAGTGGGTGTAAGTGCGTGGAAGTACGTCCAAGTACGTGTGAGTGCATGTAAGTGCGTGTAAGTACGTGTAAGTACGTGTAAGTGTGTGTTACTACGTGTAAGTGTGTGTAAATGTGTGTAAGTGCGTGCAAGTGCATATAAGTGCATGTAAGTGCGTGTAAGTGTGTGTAAGTATGTGTAAGTACGTATAGGTGTGTGTAAGTCCGTGTCAGTGTGTGTAAGTGCGTATAAGTGTGTGTAAGTGTGAGTAAGTGTGTGTAAGTGTGTGT
>SZWC01000002.1:719255-827035 GCA_023375785.1 Penium margaritaceum | reverse complement strand
CATGTAAGTGTGTGTAAGTACGTGTAAGTACGTGTAAGTGTGTGTTACTACGTGTAAGTGTGTGTAAGTGTGTGTAAGTGCGTGCAAGTGCATATAAGTGCATGTAAGTGCGTGTAAGTGTGTGTAAGTATGTGTAAGTACGTATAGGTGTGTGTAAGTCCGTGTCAGTGTGTGTAAGTGCGTATAAGTGTGTGTAAGTGTGAGTAAGTGTGTGTAAGTGTGTGTAAGTGTGTGTAGGTATGTGTAAGTGCATGTAAGTACCTGTTAGTACGTGTAAGTACGTGTAAGTGTGTGTAAGTATATGTAAGTGTGTGTAAATGCGTGTAAGTGCGTGTAAGTTTGTCCAAGCATGTGTAAGTGTATATAACCGCGTGTAAGTGTGTGTAAGTGTGTGTTAGTACATGTAAGTGCATGTAAGTGCGTGTAAGTGCGCGTAGGTATATGTAAGTGGGTGTGACTACGTGTAAGTGTATGTAAGTACGTGTAAGTGCATGTTAGTGTGTATAACTGCGTGTAAGTGCATGTATGTGTGTGTAAGTGTGTGTAACTACGCGTAAGTGCGTGTAAGTGGAGGTAAGTGCGTGTAAGTGCGTGTAAGTACGTGTAAGTGCGTGTAAGTGCGTGCAATTGCGTGTAAGTGCATGTAAGGACATGTAAGTGTGTATAAGTGCCTGTAAGTGCGTGTAAGTACATGTAAGTGTGGGTAAGTATGTGTAAGTGCCTGTAAGTGTGTGTACGTGCATGTAAGTGCATGTAGGTGCTTGTAAGTGAGTGTAAGTACGTGTAAGGACGTGTAAGTGTGTGTTAGTCTGTCTAAGTATGTGTAAGTGTGTATACGTACGTGTAAGTGCATGTAAGTGCCTGTAAGTGTATGTAAGTGTGTGTAATTACGTATAATTCTTTATAAGTACGTGTAAGTAGGTGTAAGTGCATGTTAGTGCGTGTAAGTATTTGTAAGTGTGTGAAAGTGCGTATAAGTACGATTAACTGCATGTAAGTGCGTGTAAGTGCATGTAAGTGCCAATAAGTATATGTGAGTGTTTATAACTGTATACAAGAGCGTGTAAGTGTGTGTAAGTGTGTACAAGTGTGTGCAAGTGTGTGTAAGTGCATGTAAGTATGTGTAAGTGTGTGTAAGTGCATGTAAGTGTGTGTAAGTGCATGTAAGTTCTTGTAAGTGCTTGTAAGTGCCTGTATTTGCATATAAGTACGTATAAGTGCATGTAAGTACGTGTAAGTGCGTGTAAGAAGGTGTAAGTGCTTGTAAGTACGTGTAAGTACGTGTAAGTTGGTGTAAGTGCGTGTAAGTGCGTGTAAGTACGTGTGAGTACATGTAAGTACGTGTAAGTGCGTATAAGTGCGTGTAAGTGCGTGTAAGTGTATGTAAGTATGTGTAAGTGCTTAAAAGTGCATTTAAGTGTGTGTAAGTGCGTGCAAGTACGTGTAAGTGTGTGTAAGGACGTGTAAGTACGTGTAGGTGCGTGTAAGTCCGTGTGAGTGCACATAAGTGCGTGTAAGTACGTGTAACAGTGTGTAAGTGTGTGCAAGTGCATGTTAGTGCGTGTAAGTATGTGTAAGTGCATGTAAGTATGTGTAGGTGCGTGTAAGTACCTGTAAGTGTGTGTAAGTGTATGTTAGTGTGTCTAAGTGCGCGTAAGTGCATATAAGTGTATGTAAGTGCGTGTAAGTTCGTGTAAGCGTGTGTAAGTGCGTATAAGTGCGTGTAAGTGTGTATAAGTGTGTGTAAGTATGTGTAAGTGTGTGTAAGTGCATGTAAGTACGTGTTAGTGCATGTAAGTATGTCTGCGTGTGTGTAAGTACATGTAAGTGCATGTAGGTGTGTGTAAGCCCGTGTAAGTACGCGCAAGTGCGTGTAAGTGCGTGTAAGTATTTATACGTGTGTGTAGGTATGTGTCAGTGTATGTAAATACTTGTAAGTACATATAAGTATGTGTAAGTATGTGTAAGTGGGTGTAAGTGTGTGTAAGTGCGTATAAATGTGTGCAAGTGCATGTCAGTCTGTATAAGCACGTGTAAGTGCGTGTAATTGTGTTTTACTGCGTATAAGTGCGCGTAAGCACGTGCAAGTGGGTGTAAGTACGTGTACGTGTGTGTAAGTATGTGGAAGTGGGTATAAGTGCGTGTAAGTGTGTGTAAGTGCGTGTAAGTGCGTATAAGTGCATGTAAGTGTGTGTAAGTACATGTAAGTGCATGTAGGTGTGTGTAAGTCCGTGTAAGTGTGTGTAAGTGCGGGTAAGTGCGTGTAAGTGCGGGTAAGTGCGTGTAAGTGCGTGTAAGTGTAGGTAAGTATGTGTAAGTACGTGTAAGTGTGTGTAAGTGTGTGTAAGTGCATGTAAGTGCGTTTAAGTGTGTGTAAGTGCATGTGAATGCGTATAAGTACATGTAAGTACGTGTAAGCACGTGTAAGTGCATGAAACTGCGTGTAAGTGCGTGTATGTGTGTGTAAGTGCATGTAAGTGTGTATAAGTGCGTAGAAGTGTGTGTAAGTATGTGTAAGTGTATGTAACTACGTGTAAGTGCGTGTAAGTGCGTGTACGTTTGTATATGTGTATGTAAGTGCATGTTTGTGCGTGTAAGTGCTTGTAAGTGCGTGTAAGTATGTGTAAGTGCGTGTATGTGCATGTCAGTGCGTGTTAGTGTATGTAAGTATGTGTAAGTGCATGTAAGTGTGTGAGAGTGCCTGTAATTACGTGTAAGTGAGAGTAAGTGCGTGTAAGTGTGTGTAAGTGTATGCAAGTGCATGTGAGTGTGTGCAAGTGTGTATAACTGCGTGTAAGTGTGTGGAAGTGCGTGTAAGTGCATGTAAGTACGTGTAAGTACGCGTAAGTGCGTGTAAGTACGTGTAAGTACGTGTAAGTGTGTGTTAGTGCGTGTAAGTATGTGTAAGTGTGTGTAAGTGTCTCTAAGTGCTGATAAGTGCGTGTAAGTGCGTGTAAGTAGGTGTGTGTGTAAGTACGTGTGAGTGCATGTAAGTTTGTGTAAGTGTGTGTAAGTACGTGTAAGTACGTATTGTTGTGAGTAAGTCCGTGTCAGTGCGTGTAAGTGCGTATAAGTGCATGTAAGTGTGTGTAAGTGTATGTAAGTGTGTGTAAGTGTATGTAAGTACGTGTAAGTGCATGTGAGTACGTGTAAGTGCGTGTGAGTACGTGTAAGTGCATGTAAGTACGTGTTAGTACATGTAAGTATCTATCAGTGCGTGTAAGTGCATGTAAGTGTGTGTAAGTGTGTGTAACTTCGCGTAAGTGTGTCTAAGTGCGGATAAATGCGTGGAAGTGCATGTTAGTACGTGTAAGTGCGTATACGTTTGTGCAATTACGTGTAAGTGCATGTAAGGAGATGTAAGTGTGTTTAAGTGCATGTACGTACGTGTAAGTGCGTGTAAGTGTGTGTAAGTGTGTGTAAGTGCCTGTAAGTGCGTGTAAGTACGTGAAACTGTGTATAAGTGTGTATAAGGGCATGTAAGTGCGTGTACGTGCGTGTAAATGCATGTAAGTACTTGTAAGTGCGTGTAAGGGTGTGTAAGTACGTGTAAGTGTGTGTAAGTGCGTGTAAGTACGTGTAAGTGTGTATAAGTGCCTGTAAGTGCATGCACGTATGTCTGAACGCATGTAAGTGCGTGTAAGTGCATGTAAGTGTGTGTAATTACGTATAAGTCTTTGTAAGTACGTGTAAGTACGTGTAAGTATGTGTTAGTGCGTGTACGTTTGTGTAAGTGTGTGTAAGTGCGTATAAGTGCAATTAAATATGTGTAAGTGCGTGTAAGTGCGTGTAAGTGCGTGTAAGTACATGTAAGTGTGTATAAGTGTGTACATGTATGTGTACGTGTGTGTAAGAGCGTGTAAGTGTGTATAAGTGTGTATAAGTGTGTGCAAGTGCGTGTAAGTGCGTGTAAGTGTGTGTAAGTGTGCGTAAGTGCATGTAAGTGTGTCTACGTGCATGTAACTTCTTATAAGTGCTTGTAAGTGCCTGTAATTGCGTGTATGTGCATATAAGTGCGTCTAAGAATGTGTAAGTGTGTGTATGTACGTATAAGTGCTTGTACGTATGTGTAAATACATGTAAGTGCGTGTAAGTGCGTGTATGTACGTGTAAGTACGTGTGAGTACATGTAAGTACGTGTATGTGTGTATAAGTGCGTATAACTTTGTGTATATATATGTAAGTGTGTGTAAGTGTGTGTAAGTGCATGTAAGTGGGTGTACATGCGTGTAAGTACGTGTAAGTGTGTGTAAGCACGTGTAAGTACGTGTAGGTATGTGTAAGTCCGTGTGAGTGCACGCAAGTGCGTGTAAGTGCGTGTAAGTGCGTGTAATAACGTGTGAGTGCGTGTAAGTATGTGTAAGTGCGTGTAAGTGCATGTTAGTACGTGTAAGTGCGTGTAAAAGCATGTAAGTGCGTGTAAGTGCGTGTAAGTGCGTGTAAGTATGTGTAAGTACGTGGAAGGGTGCGTAAGTGTATGTAAGTGCGTATATGTATGTGTAAGTGTGTGTAAGTGCGTGTAAGTGCGTGTCAGTGTATGTAAGTGCGTGTAAATATGTGTAAGTGTATGTATGTACGTGTGAGTACGTGTAGGTGCTTGTAACTGCGTGTATGTGTGTGTAAGTACGTGTAAGTACGTGTAAGTGCGTGTAAGTGCGTGTAAGTGTATATAAGTGCGTGTAAGTGCATTTAAGTACGTGTAAGTGCGTATATGTGCATGTAAGTGCGTATAACTACGTGTAAGTGCGTGTAAGTGCTTGTAAGTGGATGTGAGTGTGTGTAAATACGTTTAAGTGCGTGTAAGTGCGTATAAGTGCGTATAAGTGTGTGTAATTGTGTGTAATTGCGTGCAAGTCTTTGTAAGTGCGTGTAAGTTTGAGTCAGTGCATGTAAGTGCAAATGAGTGCAATTAACTTTGAGTAAGTGCGTGTAAGTGCGTGTAAGTGCGTGTAAGTGGGTGTAAGTACGTGTAAGTGTGTGCAAGTTTGTGTAAGTGCGTGTGAGTGGGTGTAAGTGTGTATAAGTGCATGTAAGTGTGTGTAAGTGTGTGTAAGTACGTGTAAGTATGTGTAAGTGAGCTTAAGTGCGTGTAAGTGTGTGTAAGTGCGTGTAAGTTCTTGTAATTGCTTGTAAGTGCGTGTAATTGCGTGTACCTACGTATAAGAGCGTGTAAGTTTGTGGAAGTGTGTGTAAGTACGTTTAAGTGCTTGTAAGTGCATGTAAGTGCAAGTAAGTGCGTGTAAGTAACTGTGAGTGTATGCAAGTGCGTGTAAGTGCGTCTAAGTGCGTATAAGTACGTGTAAGTATGTGTAAGTGTGTATAAGTGCATGTAACTACATGTAACTTCATGTAAGTACGTCTAAGTGTGTGTAAGTACATGTAAGTGCGTGTAGGTGCGTGTAAGTCTGTGTAAGTATGCGCAAGTGCGTGTAAGTGCATGTAAGTGTTTGTACGTGTGTGTAAGTATGTGTAAATGTGTGTAAATTTGTGTAAGCATGTGTAAGTATGTGTAAGTGTGTGTAAGTGCGTATAAATGTGTGTAAGTGCATGTTAGTGCGTACAAGCACGTGGAAGTGCGTGTAATTGCGTGTAACTGCGTGTAAGTGTGTGTAAGTGCGTGTAAGTGTGTGTAAGCATGTGTAAGTGCGTGTAAGTGTGTGGAAGTGGGTATAAGTGCATGCTAGTGCGTGTAAGTGCGTGTAATTGCGTATGAGTGTGTGTAAGTACGTGTAAGTGTGTGTAAGTGCGTGTAAGTGCGTTTAAGTGTGTGTAAGTGCGTGTAAGTACGTGTAAGTATGTGTAAGTGTATGTAACTACGTGTAAGTGCGTGTAAGTGCGCTTAAGTTTGTGTAAGTGTGTGTACGTGCATGTTAGTGCGTGCAAGTGCTTGTAAGTGCGTGTAAGTATGTGTAAGAGCGTGTATGTGCATGTAAGTGCATGTTAGTGTATGTAAGTATGTGTAAGTGCATGTAAGTGTGTATAAGTGCCTGTAATTACGTATAAGTAGGTGTAAGTGCGTGTAAGTGCTTGTTACTAAGTGTAACTGCGTGTAAGTGTGTATAAGTGCATGTAAGTGCGTATAAGTGCGTGTAAGTACGTATAAGTGCGTGTGAGTGCATGTAAGTATGTATAAGTGCGTATAAGTGCGTGTAATTGTGTGCACGTCTTTGTAAGTCTGTGTAAGTACGTGTAAGTATGTGTAAGTGCGTGTAAGTTCGTGTTAGTGTGTGTAAGTGCGTATAAGTACAATTACGTGCCTGTAAGTGTGTCTAAGTGTGTGTAAGTGCGTGGAAGTGTGTGTAAGTGTGTGCAAGTGCCTGTAAGTACGTGTGAGTGTGTGCAAGTGTGTACAACTGCGTGTAAGTCTGTGTAAATGTGTGTTAGTACGTGTAAGTACGTGTAAGTGCGTGTAAGTGTGTATAAGTGCGTATAAGTACGTGTAAGTACGTGTAAGTGCGTGTAAGTGCTTGTAAGTGCATGTAAGTGTGTGTAAGTGCGTGTAGGTGCGTGTAAGTGTGTGTAAGTGTGTCTATGTGCTGATAAGTGTGTGTAAGTGCGTGTAAGTGTGTGCAAGCATGTCTGAGTGCATATAAGTGCGTGTAAGTACGTGTAAGTGCTTGTAAGTACGTGTAAGTGCGTGTAAGTGTGTGTAAGTGTGTATAAGTGCGTGTAAGTGCGTGTAAGTGCATGTAAGTGCGTGTAAGTGTGTGTAAGTACGTGTAAGTACGTATAGGTGTGTTTAAGTCTGTGACAGTGCGTGTAAGTGCATATAAGTGCGTGTAAGTGTGTGTCAGGGTTTGTAAGTGCGTGTAAGTATATGTAAGTGTGTGTAAATGCGTGTAAGTGTGTGTGAGAGCATATAAGCATGTGTAGGTGTGTATAACTGTGTGTAAGTGCGTGTAAGTACGTGTTAGTACGTTTAAGTGCGTGTGAGTGCGTGTGAGTGGTTGTAAGTGTGTGTAAGTGCGTGTAAGTACGTGTACGTATGTGTAAATTCAAGTAAGTACGTGTAAGTGGGTGTGAGTGTGTGCAAGTGCATGTTAGTGCGTGTAAGTGCGTGTAAGTGTATGTAAGTGTGTGTAAGTGCCTGTAAGTGCGTCTAAGTGCGTGTAACTGTGTGTAAGTGTGAGTAAGTATGTGTAAGTACGTGTACGTGTGTGTAAGTGCATGTAAGTGCTTGTAAGTACGTGTAAGTGTGTATAAGTACGTGTAAGTGTGTGTAAGTGCGTGTAAGTACGTGTAAGTGTGTATAAGTACGTGTAAGTGGGTGTAAGTGCGTGTAAGTACGTGTAAGTGCGTGTAAGTACGTGTAAGTGCGTGTAAGTACGTGTAAGTGCGTGTAAGTACGTGTAAGTGCGTGTAAGTACGTGTAAGTGCGTGTAAGTACGTGTAAGTGCGTGTAAGTACGTGTAAGTGCGTGTAAGTACGTGTAAGTGCGTGTAAGTACGTGTAAGTGCGTGTAAGTACGTGTAAGTGCGTGTAAGTACGTGTAAGTGCGTGTAAGTACGTGTAAGTGCGTGTAAGTACGTGTAAGTGCGTGTAAGTACGTGTAAGTGCGTGTAAGTACGTGTAAGTGCGTGTAAGTACGTGTAAGTGCGTGTAAGTACGTGTAAGTGCGTGTAAGTACGTGTAAGTGCGTGTAAGTACGTGTAAGTGTGTGTAAGTGCATGTAAGTGCTTGTAAGTACGTGTAAGTGTGTATAAGTACGTGTAAGTGTGTGTAAGTGCGTGTAAGTACGTGTAAGTGTGTATAAGTGCGTGTAAGTGCGTGTACGTACGTGTAATTGTATGTATGTGTGTGTAAGTACATGTAAGTATGTGTAATTACGTATAAGTCTTTTTAAGTACGTGTAAGTGCGTGTTAGTGCGTGTAAGTTTGTGTAAGTATGTGTAAGTACGTATAAGTGCAATTAACTGTGTGTAAGTGCGTGTAAGTGTGTGTAAGTCCGTATAAGTACATGTAGGTGTGTATAAGTGTGTACAAGTATGTGTAAGTGTGTATAAGTGTGTATACGTGTGTGCAAGTGCGTGTAAGTGTGTATAAGTGTGTGTAAGTGGGCATAAGTGCATGTAAGTGTGTGTAAGTGCATGTAAGTTCTTGTAAGTGCTTGTAAGTGCCTGTAATTGCGTGATAGTGCCTATAAGTGCGTGTAAGTACGTGTAAGTGCGTGTAAGTAGGTGTAGGTGCTTGTAAGTACGTGTAAGTACGTGTAAGTGCGTGTAAGTGCGTGTAAGTGCGTGTAAGTACGTGTGAGAACACATAAGTGTGTGTAAGTGCGTATAAGTGCGTGTAAGTACGTGTAAGTGTATGTAAGAGTGTTTTAGTGCGTGTAAGTACGTGTAAGTACGTGTAAGTACGTGTAAGTGCGTGTAAGTGTGTCTAATCATGTCTAAGTATGTGTAGGTGCGTGTAAGTCCATGTGAGTGCGCGTAAGTGCGTGTAAGCATGTATAAAGTGCATGAGAGGACGTACAAGTGCGTGTAAGCATGTGTAAGTGCGTGTAAGTATGTGTAAGTGCGTGTAAGTGCATGTTAGTCCGTGTAAGTGCGTGTAAGTGCATGTAAGTGTGTGTAAGTGCGTGTAAGTGCATCTAAGTGTGTGTAAGTACGTATAAGCGCGTGTGTGTGTAAGTGCGTATAAGTGTGTGTAAGTGCGTGTAAGTGTGTGTATGTATGTGTAAGTGCGTGTAAGTGTGTGTAAGTGTGTATAAGTGCGTATAAATACGTGTAAGTGCATTTAAGTGCGTGTAAGTGTGTGTCAGTGTATGTAAGTACGTGTAAATATGTGTAAGTGCATGTACGTACGTGTAAGCATGTGTAAGTGCTTGTAACTACATGTACGTGTGTGTAAGTGCGTGTAATTACGTGTAAGTACGTGTAAGTGTGTGTAAGTGTTTATAAGTACGTGTAAGTGCATGTAAGTACGTGTAAGTGCATGTACGTGCATGTAAGTGCGTGTACGTGCGTGTAAGTACCTGTAAGTGCGTGTAAGTTCGTGTGAGCGTGTGTAAGTACGTGTAAGTGCGTGTAAGTTTGTGTAATTGCGTGCAAGTCTTTGTAAGTGCGTGTAAGTTCAAGTAAGTACATATAAGTGCGTGTAAGTGCAAGTAACTGTATGTAAGTGTGTGTAAGTGCGTGTAAGTGCGTGTAAGTGGGTGTAAGTGTGTGTAAGTGTGTGCAAGTACGTGTAGGTACGTGTGAGTGCATGTATGTGTGTAAAAGTGCGTGTAAGTGTGTGTAAGTGTGTGTAAGTATGTGTAAGTATGTGTAAGTGTGCGTAAGTGCGTGTAAGTGCGTTTAAGTGCGTGTAAGTTCTTGTAAGTGCTTGTAAGTGCGTGTAATTGCGTGTACGTACGTATAAGAGCGTGTAAGTACGTGTAAGTACATGTAAGTGCTTGTAAGTACATGCAAGTGCGTGTAAGTGCGTGTAAGTATATGTGAGTGTATGTAAGTGGGTGTAAGTGCATGTAAGTACGTATAAGTGTGTGTAAGTATGTGTAAGTGTGTGTAAGTGCATGTAAGTACATGCAAGTGCATGTAAGTACGTCTAAGTGTGTGTAAGTACATGTAAGTACGTATAGGTGCGAGTAAGTCTGTGTAAGTGCGCGCAAGTGCGTCTAAGTGCGTGGAAGTATTTATACGTGTGTGTAAGTGTGTGTAAATACGTGTAAGTACGTGTAAGCATGTGTAAGTACGTATAAAGTGTAAGTACGTGTAAGTACGTGTAAGTAAGTGCAAGTGCGTATAAGTGTGTGTAAGTACGTATAAATGCGTGTAAGTGCATGTAAGTACGTATAAGCACGTGTAAGTGTGTGTAATTACATGTAAGTGCGTGTAACTGCATGTAAGTATGTGTAAGTGCTTATAAGTGTGTGTAGGTACGTCTAAGTGCATGTAAGTGTGTGGAAGTGGATGTAAGTGCATGTAAGTGCGTGTCAGTGCGTGTAAGTGCGTATAAGTGCGTGTAAGTATGTGTAAGTACGTGTAAAGGCACATAGGTGTGTGTAAGTCCGTGTAAGTGCGCTTAAGTACGTGTAAGTGTGTGTAAGTGCGTGTAAGTGTGTGTAAGTGTGTGTAAGTACGTGTAAGTGTGTGTAAGTGTTAGTAAGTGCGTGTAAGTGCGTGTAAATGCGTGTAAGTACATGTAAGTGCGTGTCAGCTTGTGTAAGTGCGTGTAACGGTGTGTACGTACGTGTAAGTGCGTGTAAGTGCGTTTAAGTGCGTATAAGTACGTAGAAGTGCGTGTAACTATGTGTAAGTGTATGTAACTACGTGTAAGTGCATGTAAGTGCGTGTAAGTTTGTGTAAGTGTGTGTAAGTGCATGTAAGTGCGTGTAAGTGCTTGTATGTGCGTGTAAGTATGTGTAAGTACGTGTATGTGCATGTAAGTGCGTGTTAGCATATGTAAGTATGTGTAAGTGCATGTACATGTGTTTAAATGCCTGTAGTTACGTATAAGTGCGTGTAAGTGCGTGTAATTGCGTGTAAGTGCGTGTAAGTGCGTCTAAGTGCTTGTTACTACGTGTAAGTGCGTGTAAGTGTGTGTAAGTGTGCATAAGTGCGTGTAAGTGCGTGTAAGTGCATATAAGTGCGTGTAAGTGCATGTAAGTGTGTGTAAGTGCGTATAAGTGCGTGTAATTGTGTGCACGTCTTTGTGAATGTGTGTAAGTACGTGTAAGTACGTGTAAGTGCGTGTAAGTTCGTGTTAGTATGTGTAACTGCGTGTAAGTGCAATTACTTGCGTGTAAGTGCGTGTAAGTGTGTGCAAGTACGTGTAAGTGCGTGTAAGTGTATGTAAGTGCGTGTAAGTGCGTGTGAGTATCTGCAAGTGGGTATAACTGCGTGTAAGTATGTGCAAGTGCATGTAAGTGCGTGTAAGTGTGTATAAGTGTGTGTAAGTGCTTGTAAGTGCGTGTAAGTGTGTGTAAGTACGTGTAAGTACGTGTGAGTGCATGTAAGTGCGTGTCAGTACGTATACGTACGTGTAGGTGCGTGTAAGTGTCTATAAGTATGTGTAAGTGTGTGAAATTACGTGTAAGTGTGTGTAAGGGTGTGTAAGTGCGTATAACTGCGTGTAAGTGCGTGTACGTTCTTGTAAGTACTTGTTAGTGCATGTAATTGCATGTAAGTGCATATAAGTACGTGCAAGTGTGTGTAAGTGTGTGTAAGTGCGTGTAAGTGCGTGTAAGTGCATGTAAGTGCGTGTAAGTATGTGGAAGTACATGGAAGTGCGTGTAGGTATGTGTAAGTTCGTGCAAGTGTGCGTAAGAGTGTGTAGTTGCGTATAACTGCGTGTAAGTGTGTGTAAGTACGTGTAAGTACGTGTAAGTTATGTAAGTGCGTGTAAGTACGTGTAAGTGCATGTAAGTGCGTGTAAGTACGTGTGAGTACATGTCAGTGCGTGTAAGTGCGTGTCAGTACGTGCAAGTATGTGTAAGTGCATGTAAGTGTGTGTAAGTACATGCAAGTATGTGTAAATGCCTGTAAGTATGTGTAAGTGCGTGTTACTGTGTGTAAGTATGTGTAAGTGTGTGTAGGTATGTGAAAGTGTGTATAAGTACGTGTAAATGCGTGTAAGTGCATATAAGTGCGTGCAAGCATGTGTAAGTGCGTGTAACTATGTGTAAGTGCGTGCAATGGCGTGTCAAATCTTGTAAGTACGTATAAGTGCGTATAAGTGTATGTAAGTACGTGTAAGTGCATATAAGTGCGTATAAGTTCGTGTAAGTGTGTGTAAGTGCATGTAAGTGCATGTAAGTGCGTGTAAGTGCGTGTAGGTGTGTGTAAGTGCATGTAAGTGTATATAAGTGTGTATAACTGCATGTAAGTGCGTATAAGTATGTGTAAGTGTTTGTAAGTGCGTGTAAGTGTGTGTAACTGTGTGTAATTGCGTGTAAGTGTGGGTAAGTACGTGTAAGTGCGTGGAAGTACGTATAAGTGCGTGTAAGTGTGTGTAAGTGCGTGTAGGTGCGTGTAAGTGTGTGTAAGTGCGCGTAAGTGTGTGTAAGTGTGTGTAAGAGCGTGTAAGTGTTTGTACTTGTGTGCAAGTGCGTGTACGTACATGTAAGTGCGTATAACTGTGTGTAAGTACGAGTAAATGCGTGTAAGTACGTCTAAGTGTGTGTAAGTGCGTGTAAGTGCGTGTAAGTGCTTGTAAGGGTGTGCAAGTACGTGTAAGTACGTGTAAGTGCGTGTAGGTACGTATAACTACATGTACGTGTATATAAGTGCGTGTAAGTGTGTATAAGTGGGAATAAGTGTGTGTAAGTGCACGTAAGTGCGTGTAAGTGCGTGTAACTGCATGTAAGTGCGTGTAGGTGTGTGTGAGTGTGTGTAAGTGCGTGTAAGTGCGTGTAAGTATGTGTAAGTGCGTGTAAGTGCGTATATACACATAAGTGTCTATAAGTATGTGTAAGTGCGTGTAAGTACGTGTAAGAGCATGTAAGTGCGTGTAAGTGTGTGTAAGTATGTGTAAGTATGTGTAGGTGCGCGTAAGTCTGTTTAAGTACGTGTGAGAGTGTGTAAGTGCGTGTAAGTGCGTGTAAGTGTGTGTAAGTCCGCGTAAGTTCGTGTAAGTGCGTGTAAGTGCATGTAAGTACTTGTAGGTGCGTGTAAGTGTGTGTAATTGCGTGTAAGAGCAAATAAGTGCGTGGAAGTGCGTAAAAGTGCGTGTAAGTGCATGTAAGTACGAGTAAGTGCTTGTAAGTGCGTGTAAGTAGCTGTAAGTACATGTAAGTTTGTGTAGGTGCGTGAAAGTACGTGTGAGAGTATGTAAGTGTGTGTAAGTGCGTGTAAGTGTGTGCAAGTTTATGTAAGTGTGTGTAAGTGTGTGTAAGTACATGTAAGTGCATGTCAGTGCGTGTAAGTGCTTGTAGGTACATGTAATTATGTGTAAGTAGGTTTGAGTACGTGTAAGTATGTGTAAGTACGTGTAGGTGCGTGTAAGTCCGTGTAAGTGCATGTAAGTGCATGTAAGTGCGTGTAAGCACGTATAAGTATGTGTAACTGCGTGTAAGTGTGTGTAAGTGCGTGTAAGTACGTGTGAGTGTATGTAAGTGCTTGTAAGTGCGTGTAAGTGCATGTAAGTGTGTGTATATGTGTGTAAGTGTGTCTTAGTGTGTGTAAGTGCATGTAAGTACATGTAAGTGTGTGTAAGTACGTATAAGTGTGTGCAAGTGTGTGTAAGTACGTGTAAGTACGTGTAGGTGCCTGTAAGTGCGTGTAAGTGCGTGTAAGTGCGTGTAAGGGCGTGTAAGTGCGTGTAAGTGCGTGTAAGTGCGTGTAAGTGCGTGTAAGTGCGTACAAGTGCATGTAAGTGCGTGTAAGTGCATGTAAGCACGTGTAAGTATGTGTAAGTGCATGTAAGTATGTGTAAGTGTGTGTAACTGCATGCAAGTGCGTGTATGTGTGACTAAGTGCGTGTAAGTGCGTGTAAGTGCGTGTAAGTGCATACAAGTACGTGTAAGTGCATGTAAGTACGTGTAAGTGCGTGTAAGTGCGTGTAAGTGTGTGTAAGTGCGTCTAAGTACGTGTAAGTGTGTATAAGTGCGTGTAAGTGCGTGTAAGTGTTTGTGAGTGTGTGTAAGTACGTGTAAGTGCGTGTAAGTGCGTGTAAGAACGTGTAAGTGCATGTAAGCATGTGTAAGTGCGTGTAACGGTGTGTAAGTACGTGTATGTGTGTGTAAGTACGTCTAAGTGCGTATAAGTGCGTAGAAGTGCGTGTAACTATGTATAAGTGTATGTAACTACGTGTAAGTGCATGTAAGTGCGTGTAAGTTTGTGTAAGTGTGTGTAAGTGCATGTAAGCGTGTGTAAGTGCTTGTGAGTGCGTGTAAGTATGTGTAAGTACGTGTATGTGCATGTCAGTGCGTATTAGTGTATGTAAGTATGTGTAAGTGCATGTAAGTGTGTGTAAGTGCCTGTAGTTACGTGTAAGTGCGTGTAAGTGCGTGTAATTGCGTATAAGTGCGTGTAAGTGCGTGTAAGTGCTTGTTACTATGTGTAATTGCGTGTAAGTGTGTGTAAGTGTGTATAAGTACGTGTAAGTGCGTATAAGTGTGTATAAGTGCGTGTAAGTGCGTGTAAGTGTGTGTTAGTGCGTATAAGTACGTGTAATTGTGTGCAAGTCTCTGTGAGTGCGTGTAAGTAGGTGTAAGTACGTGTAAGTGCGTGTAAGTTCGTGTTAGTATGTGTAACTGCGTGTAAGTGCAATTTCCTGTGTTTAAGTGCGTGTATGTGTGTGCAGGTGTGTCTAAGTGCGTGTAAGTGTGTGCAAGTGCGTGTAAGAGCGTGTGAGTATCTTTAAGTATGTATAACTGCGTGTAAGTGTGTGTAAGTGCGTGTAAGTGCGTGTAAGTACGTGTATGTGTGCGTAAGTGCGTCTAAGTGCATGTACGTACGTGTAAGTTATTGTAAGTGCTTGTAAGTGTATGCAAGTACGTGTAAGTATGTGTAAGTGCATGTAAGTGCGTGTAAGTACCTCTGAGTGCATGTAAGTGCGTGTAAGTACGTGTAAGTACGTGTAGGTGCGTGTAAGTGTCTATAAGTGTGTGTACGTGTGTGTAAGAGTGTGTAAGTGTGTGTAAGTGTGTGTAAGTGCTTGCAAGTGCGTGTAAGTATGTGTTAGAACGTGTAAGTACGTGTAGGTGTGTATACGTCTGTGTAAGTGCGCATAAGTGCGTGTAGCTGTGTATAACTGCATGTAAGTGTGTGTAAGTGTATGTAAGTGTGTGTAAGTATGTGTAAGTATGTGTAGGTGCGTGTAAGTGTGTGTAAGTACGTGTAAGTGTGTGTAAGTAGGTATAAAAGCGTGCAAGTACATGTAAATGCGTGTAAGCACATGTAAGTGCGTGTAACTGCTTGAAAGTGTGTGTAACGGTGTGTAAGTACGTGTACCTGTGTGTAAGTGCGTGTAAGTACGTGTAAGTGCATGTAAGTGTGTGCAAGTGCGTGTACGTATGTGTAAGAGTGTGTAAGTGTGTGTAATTACGTGTAAGTGTGTGTAAGGGTGTGTAAGTACGTGTAAGTGCGTGTAAGTGTGTGTACGCTCTTGTAAGTACTTGTTAGTGCGTGTAATTGTATGTAAGTGCGTATAAGTGCGTGTAAGTGTGTATAAGTGTGTGTAAGTGTGTGTAAGTGCGTGTAAGTGCATGTCAGTGTGTGTAAGTATGTGGAAGTACGTGGAAGTGCGTGTAGGTGTGTGTAAGTCTGTGTAAGTGCGCATAAGTACGTGTAGCTGTGTATAACTGTGTGTAAGTGTGTGTAAGTGTGTGTAAGTATGTGTAAGTGTGTGTAAGTACGTGTAAGTAAGTGTAAGTACGTGTAAGTGCGTGTAAGTGCATGTAAGTGCGTGTAAGTGCGTGTAAGTACGTGTGAGTGCATGTAAGTGCGTGTAAGTGCATGTCAGTGCGTGCAAGTATGTGTAAGTGCATGTAAGTGTGTGTGAGTACATGTATGTACGTGTAAATGCCTGTAAGTACGTGTAAGTGCATGTTAGTGTGTGTAAGTGCATGTTAGTGTGTGTAAGTATGTGTAAGTATGTGTAGGTGCGTGTAAGTCCGTGTAAGTATGCGTAAGTGCGTGTTAGTACGTGTAAGTATGTGTAAGTATGTGAAAGTGTGTGTAAGTACGTGTAAGTGCGTGTAAGTGCATGTAAGTGCGTGTAAGTGCATGTAAGTGTGTGTAAGTACGTATATATGCGTGTAAGAGCATGTAAGTGCATGCAAGCATGTGGAAGTGCGTGTAACTGTGTGTAAGTGCGTGCAAGGGCGTATAAGTTCTTGTAAGTGCGTGTAAGTGCGTATAAGTGTATGTAAGTACGTGTAAGTGCGTATAAGTGCGTATAAGTTTGTGTAAGTGTGTATAAGTGCATGTAAGTGCGTGTAAGTGCGTGTAAGTGCGTGTAAGTACGTGTAAGTGCGTGTAAGTGCATGTAAGTGTATATAAGTGCGTTTAATTGCATGTAAGTGCGTATAAGTATGTGTAAGTGTGTGTAAGTGCGTGTAAGTGTGTGTAACTGTGTGTAATTGCGTGTAAGTGTGGATAAGTACGTGTAAGTGTGTACAAGTACGTATAAGTGCGTGTAAGTGTGTCAAAGTGCGTGTAAGTGCGTGTAAGTATGTGTAAGTGCGTGTAAGTGTCTGTAAGTGTGTGTAAGAGCGTGTAAGTGTGTGTACGTGTGTATAAGTGCGTGTATGTACACGTAAGTGCGTATAACTACATGTAAGTACGAGTAAGTGCGTGTAAGTACGTCTTAGTGTGTGTAAGTTCGTGTAAGTGCGTGTAAGTGCTTGTAAGGGTGTGCAAGTGCGTGTAAGTGCGTATAAGTACGTGTAAGTGTGTGTAACTACATGTACGTGTATGTAAGTGCGTGTAAGTGCATATAAGTGTGAATAAGTGTGTGTAAGTGCATGTAAGTGCGTGTAAGTGCGTGTAAGTGCGTATAAGTGCGTGTAAGTATGTGTAAGTGTGTGTAAGTGCGTGTAAGTGTGTATAAGTGTGTGAAAGTGTATAAAAGTGCAAATAACTGCGTGTAAGTACGTGTAAGTGTGTGTAAGTGCGTGTAAGTGTGTATAGATACGTGTAAGTGTGTGCAAGTATGTGTAAGTTCGTGTACGTGCGTGTACGTACGTGTAAGTGTGTGTAAGTACGTATAAGTGCGTGTAAGTGTGCGTTAGTGGTGTAAGTGCGTGTAAGTGCTTGTAAGTGCATGTAAGTGCGTGTAAGTGCGTGTAAATGCGTATAAGTGCGTGTAAGTGCATGTAAGTATGTATAAGTGCATATAACTGCGAGTAACTACGTGTAAATACGTGTATGTGCGTGTAAGTGCGTGTAAGTGCGTGTAAGTACGTGTAAGTGCATGTAAGTGTGTGTAAGTGCGTGTAAGCACGTGTTAGTACATGTAACTGCATGTAAGTGCGTGTAACTGCATGTAAGTGCGTGTAAGTGCGTAAGTGCGTGTAAGTACATGTAAGTACGTATAACTACATGTAACTGCGTGTAAGTGCGTGTAAGTGCGTGTAACTGCATGTAAGTGCATGCAAGTGTATGTAATGTGTGTAAGTGCGTGTAAGTATCTGTAAGTGCGTGTAAGTGCGTATATACATGTAAGTGTGTGTAAGTATGTGTAAGTGCGTGTAAGTACGTGTAAGAGCATGTAAGTGCGTGTAAGTATGTTTAAGTATGTGTAAGTACGTGTAGGTGCGCGTAAGCCCGTTTACGTATGTGTGAGAGTGTGTAAGTACATGTAAGTGCGTGTAAGTGTGTGTAAGTGCACGTAAGTGCGTGTAAGCGCGTGTAAGTGCATGTAAGTCCTTGTAAGTGCTTGTAAATGTGTGTAATTGCGTGTAAGAGCGTAGAAGTGCGTGTAAGTGCATGTAAGTACGTGTAAGTGCTTGTAAGTGCGTGTAAGTTCGTGTAAGTATGTGTAAGTGTGTGTAAGTGCGTGAAAGTACGTGTGAGTGTATGTAAGTGTGTGTAAGTGTGTGTAAGTGTGTGTAAGTGTGTGTAAGTGTGTGTAAGTACATGTCAGTGCATGTCAATGCGTGTAAGTGCTTGTAAGTACATGTAATTATGTGTAAGCAGGTGCGAGTACGTGTAAGTATGTGTAAGTGCATGTAGGTGTGTGTAAGTCTGTGTAAGTGCATGTAAGTGCATGTAAGTGTGTGTAAGCACGTGTAAGTACGTGTAACTGTGTGTAAGTGTGTGTAAGTGCGTGTAAGTATGTGTACCTACGTGTGAGTGCGTGTAAGTACGTGTGAGTGTACGTAAGTGCTTGTAAGTGCGTGTAAGTGCGTGTAAGTGTGTGTATATGTGTGCAAGTGTGTCTAAGTGTGTGTAAGTACATGTAAGTACATGTAAGTGTGTGTAAGTACATGTAAGTGTGTGCAAGTGTGTGTAAGTACGTGTAAGTGCGTGTAGGTGCCTGTAAGTACGTGTAAGTGTGTGTAAGTGTGTGTAAGAACGTGGAAGTGTGTGTAAGTGTGTGTAAGTGTGTGTAAGTGCGTGTAAGTGCGTATAAGTGCATGTAAGTATGTGTACGTGCATGTAAGTACGTGTAGGTATGTGTAAGTGCATGTAAGTACGTGTAAGTGTGTGTAATTGCGTGTAGGTACGTGTATGTGTGGGTAAGTGCGTGTAAGTGCGTGTAAGTGCCTGTGAGTATGTGTAAGTGCGTGTAAGTGCATATAAGTATGTGTAAGTGCGTGTAAGTACGTGAAAGTGCGTGTAAGTGCATCTAAGTATGTATAAGTACGTGTAAGTGCGTGTAAGTGTGTATAAGTACGTGTAAGTACGTGTAAGTGTGTGTAAGTGTGTGTAAGTACGTGTAAGTGCGTGTAAGTGGGTGTAAGAAAGTGTAAAGATGTGTAATTGTGTATAAGTGCATGTAAGTGCTTGTAAGTGCGTGTAAGTGCATGTGATGCCCCCAATTTTGCCGTGCACAATGCCACTTCCGCGCTTTCTAACTCCGCGTTTGCTCTGCTCCATTATTTTGACGTTATGCGATTCTGCTGGTCACTCCTCCGCTACCTATCTTGGACTTTCAAAGATGCTTCGCACCTTCTGGGTCCCAGTCGTTGGCAGTGCTCCGCGGCTCCCTCCTTGTCAGCACGAGAGTCCGCCACCTCGTGGCCTCTGACTCCTTAGCCCTCGTCACCCTGTTTCGCAGTCGTGTGCAAGGTTGCGGAGTCACCTGCAGCACTCTTCACCGGACTTGGTATTCCGTAGTGATAACAACACTCGGCGGAATCCTTGGTTGCTCTCAGGATGGGTGGATTGAGCAGTATGCTGCGCACACACCTAGAGAACAAGTATTCGTCCTCCGCGGGATAATTATGCGGAGAGCAAGACTGCAACTTCCTCCACTGGTGCGGGTCTTAGAGTGTAAGGCCTGGGTGTGAACCACTCTAACACTCGCGCGGATTAATGAGATGGATGGAAGCAATCAGGCTCCAAACAAGTCAGGGCTCTCAAGCTCGTGAGTGGGAAATAGGCTTTTATTAGGCAAAAGGTATGCAGCTCTCATCATCACTCAGATCTCTCATCACAATCGTTCCTCCGCTACACTACTTCTTTATATCTACCAAAAAACTAGTCTTCTTCAGACAACTTATCTTACTTTTTCCATACCTTGGACCCCGTGCGGCGCGCTACATGCAGGGCGGGTCCCTTCCTTCATTCACACACACACACACCACTCCTAAATTGCCTGTTCTATTACTACATNGAGTGGGAAATAGGCTTTTATTAGGCAAAAGGTATGCAGCTCTCATCATCACTCAGATCTCTCATCACAATCGTTCCTCCGCTACACTACTTCTTTATATCTACCAAAAAACTAGTCTTCTTCAGACAACTTATCTTACTTTTTCCATACCTTGGACCCCGTGCGGCGCGCTACATGCAGGGCGGGTCCCTTCCTTCATTCACACACACACACACCACTCCTAAATTGCCTGTTCTATTACTACATCTTCCTGTAGTCCGCGGCTTGGGCGCTCGCGGTCTTGTGTTCTTCCGTGAATCTTTGTCTTCGCGCGGTGCGTCCTCCCGGTCCTCGTGCTTGATTATCGCTGCCCACCCTGAGCCCTCATTGGTCGAGCTTCTCATTCACGTCTGGTCCTACCGTCGTGCGTTTCTGCACGTCCGCCGCTTCAGCTTCTTTGCGGCTCGACCCATATTCCTTTCTCACCGCGGATTCTCACCCTGTTCTTCCTCCCTTTCGTGTTCCCCCGCAGCCATTTTACCTCCTGGCGGCAGCTTTTCCAGCCTCTTCTCCCCGATTGCTTCTAGATTCCGAGCCACCCCACGCTCTACTGTAATTATATCGCGGGAACCAGCATGCCTTGCGTGTTCTCCGACACTCCTCGGTTCTCTTGTTATCTTCCTCTGCGGATCACTCACCGCGGAAGCCTCGTTCCGCGGACCTGTGCGGAGCAGCGATTTCCCCTCCGCGGATCCATCTTCTTCTCAGCGGAGACGCGGTGGATCTTTGCCTGACACTGATGCCCCCAACCCCCCTTTTCCAAGACTCTATCCCATAGTCTCCTTAGCGCGATAGGCGTGTGAAGTTTCCTTGGGGGCCTGGCCACTGCCGTTGTTGACAGGGGCGGCAATAGATCTCCACTTCTCTGCCTTCACGCTAATACCGCGCGGAGCATTCCCGATGCACATACAGCTGGCAGTCCTCACACCTGGCTCCGGCGGTTATATCTTCCGCACCCAATCTCTTTTGACAGGTGGAGCAGTGGGGGATTTGTTCGTATATTCTGCAGCTGGTGCAGCGGTACATCGTCAGCCCCTCCTCATTCCTGCCCACCTCTGTGGCGCACTGTGCGTGGGCCCATCCTCCGCAGTGCTCACAATGGCATGCTGTCGTTTGACAACCCCAATACATCCGTCTCCGTAGCACTGCATTCCACAGTTCTCCGAACCCCAAATTGCTTTTCTGGGCTGTGCCAAGCATTGGTGGCATGTCCATACTCTTTCCTTGCCCCTCTTGCCGCACCGCAGATGGCACACTTTCAAGCACATGCCACATGCCTTGCCAAACTTTGCCATCCCTTCCTAGCAGGCTGCGCAAGCAGGTTCTCGGGTCTCCGCGTTGAAGCTGAGGTAGTAGTCTGCCTCAAGGAGCTCGTTGCCTACACATTGGTGGCATTGGCCCTTCGAGGCAGAGCTGCGCGCCACCAGGCATTCGCGATGCGCAAACCTCTTGCAGACAACACATTTTCCCCATCGTGCACAGTCTTCAGGCATGTGGGACATGCCGCGGATTGGCGCCCCCCCATCCCCGGTCCCTCCTCTTCCTGTGATTCTTCCTCTTCTTCTTCCTCATTCATTCGCGGTTCCCTGCAAACACCTCGGTGCCTCTCGACCTCGTCCCTGCACCTCCTGCAAACCGCATCCCCACTTTGCCCTCCGCGCTCATCACGAGGTGGGACCAAGCAACCAGTGCAGATTTTGCAGAGGCATCCGCCACAGTCCTGCACTCCCACTCCCCAGCACTGGCCGCATTGAGCGCATTTTCTTTCTTCCAGTTCCTTCCTCCTCTTCTCCTCTGCCGCGACCAGTCCCTGTGCCTGCCATTGCCTCGTTGTGGCCCTGGAAATGGAGCGTGGACCTTTCTTTTGCTCTGGAGGTCCTTCTTCCTCCTCCTCCTCCTCCTCCTCTTCCTCTTCTTGATCCCACCTCCCACGTGGCGGCGCTCTCCCAGTGCCGGGTCCAGCTCCCTCTTCCTCATCCCTTTTCTTTGAGTCACGCCGGGACTGGGGCCTTCGTGAACCCGAGGTTGTTTCTCGTTCCGTAGCTCCGCGACCGCTTCCTCTTCCGCCTTCCTCTTTCCTTTCAGAGCAGGAGTTGTTTCCTCCGGGAAGGCCTGTGCAGCCTCCTCACTTCGGGTGGTGGCTGCCGGCGCTGTTGTTTTGGTCTGGCTCAACGTCGCTGCTGCTTTCTGCACCACTGCCGCCGCTCGGGCCAGCAGTTGTGCTTTCCGTTGTAGGGAGCTTGCGGATGGCTCCGGGCGGTAGCACTTGACGCCAGCCTTGTACCTCTTCCCCATCTGCTCTCCTTTGGCTCCTGCCTGCCTCGCCGCTGTCCTATCTTTGGTTCCTTCCTTTGCTGCCTCCGTTGCTGTACTACCTGCTCCCACTCTGGCCGCCTCCGTGGTTGCTTTTGTTTCTGCTGCTACCTGTGCCTCCTTGGCTGCTGCCTCTGCTACCTTGTCTGTCGCTATCGCTGTTGCCTCCGCTGCCGCTACTGCTGTTGTCTCTGTCTCTGCTTTTGCCGCTTCTGTTGCTGCTGTTGTTGCCTCCACTTCCGCTGCTTCTGTTGCTGCTACTACTGCCTTTGCCACTTCTGCTACCGCCGCTGCTTCTGCTTCCCCCATGATTTCCCTTATGAGTTCTTCTGCAGTCTCCTTGACTTTCTTAGCCGCTGGGTTCCGTTCCTTAGCCAGTTGGGCTTCCTTCTCTGCGGCTTTTGCGGCCACCCGCTCTGACTCGGCTATCTCTTCCTCCCATATCTTCCGCAGGCGTTCCTGCATCGGTTGCAACTCAGGGGAGGGCTGGGTGTATTCGCGAGCCTCCTCCACCTCCGCATCCCTCCTGCTCTTGTCCTCTCCGCATACTTTCGCTACCTCCTTGGCCCAGTGCCGCACCTCTTCTTGCTTGAGGCTCAGTCCCTTTCCTAAAACAACGGTCCAGTGTGTTTCCGCGACTGGTGCCGCTACCCTGATGCGTATCATATTCGGGAGCGTCACCGTCCAGCATTTTTCCATGGCTTCCATCCAGCATCCCTCAAGTATCTGGGTATCCGCAAGCCGCGATCTTTCGTCTTGCAGGTACTGAACGCTCCATCTGGCATAGACGAGGTTGAGCATATATCCCCACCTCCATTCGTCTGCCACGGACCGTCTCCGCGGTGCCTCTGCCGATCCAGGTGCCTGATCATTCACATGGTACAGGATGAGGGCTTTGGCCCTCTCCTGGAGAAGGTGCACGTACCGTCTTTCTGGACGACTCCATAGGCTCTTTGGCACCCTGTTCCACTACACTCGATCGGCTTCGAGTGATGCGTCTACCCGCTCAGTGTCTAGTAGTTCCGCGACGCGAGTCATGTCACTGGCCACCCCTGGTTTGATGCTCAGGCTATCCCGCAGTGCCAAAAGAAGGCGCTTTGCGCCTGCTGTTTCCAATAGAAGCATCTGTCTTTCGTGCAACCGGAGGGCTAGCACCCCCGTTGCTCCTGCCTTTAGTGCCAGCTACCACATCCTGCCAAACAGTGAGTCCTCAAATTGCGCGCAGATCACTTCCAGAATCTCTGCTCTAGCTAGAGCATGACGTTGCTTACTATTTCAAGCAGCAAGGCTTCCTTGGGCTACTCCCCGTTGTCCCCCGAGCTTTCCTCAAGGTACGTTCTCGCCCCTTCCATCACCGTTCCTATAACCAGCAGGGGACGTGCGGGTTGCCGAGTTGGGCTACGGCGCGAGGTTGGTGGGGAGTGAGAGAGCGCCGTCGTGGCCGGGGAGGGGACTGGGGTGACCAGCGTTCGAGCTTCATCTCGCGGGCTTGGTGTTGGGGTGGCGGTTGTTCTTGCCGCTGACTGCGTGGCTCCTCCCGCTGGCTCAATGCATTTGACGATCCGCGTCGGTGTGCTTCTGGCCGGGCCTTGTCGCGACGGGCTTGGTGATTTGGCCACAAGTGGTGTGACCTGCAATGGTGTTCGTCCCGCGAAACTCGACCGCGGTGGGATTGTTGCTGCTGGTCTTGTGGTTGGTGTTGGAGTCATCCCTGCAGCCGGGCTGGGCCGCGGTGAAGCCGCAGCCGCCACTGGGGTGGCCGTCACTGGTGTTGGCGGGGTTCTTGTCACGGAGCCAGGTCGTGACACGCCTGTTGCAGCCGGATGTGGTGATGGAGTCCTTGTATGTGTGGTCCTTGTCGTGGGTCCCTGCCGCGGTGGAGCCGCTGTTCCCATTGGTGGTGTTGGTGTTCGTGCTGGGCGGTACCCCGCGCCCGTGTTAAGAGCAGGGCGGCGTAGCTGCCACCACGAGGATCCACCCTCCCCACGACGAAGGCGCGGACCCCGTGCCTTGATTGGGTGCCATGTCGGATGTTCCACGGGCGAGAGCCCAGCTGCGTCTTATTCGTCGAGTGTGTCGGGTGCAGGTGAGGGCTGAGTCAAGAGTGGAGAGGACCGTGCTCGGAGATGGCCGATGCGAGGTAAAGAGCGGGGTGAATGATTGAATGACGGAGCTGGAAATGAGACTGAGATTGCCTGCACCGATTAATATATCCGCTTGGCGTGGCGCAAGCCAGTCTACCACGAGCAGAATGTCATACGTGCGGACATCGCAGACCTAGACGGTTTGTGCCGCATGTACATTCGCCACCTGCATGGGGAGGCCCGCGATTTGTCCGAGCGGCACGTCAATGTTGCCGGTGGAGATAGAGAAGCGGAGTCGAGTAGGTTGGATGAGGTGCTGCATGTGGAGTGAGCGGACCATCCAGAGCGCAATCGTTGTATGGATGGCGCCGGTGTCCACGATGGCCACAAACGTTCGGCCACATATCCACACGTAACACCACGCCACGTGGACATCAAAGGGCCCGGGCGGTCCGGGGGTGAGGGCCGCGGGTGCCTAGGTGCGTGATGCACGTGCACCGGCACCGTGTACGCTAGAGTGAGTGAGGATGATGCTGCGGGATAATAGGCGGACGCCCGCCAGGCTGTCTCACGTGCATAAGAGGTGGATGCCAAGAGGGGAAAAGGAGGCATTGTGAGTGTTGAAGATGTCACGGAGACTTTCTGCAGACTCAGGGGAGTGGAGGAGGAAGTCTACCAGGGTGAGGGGATGGCGGTTCTCAAGGAGTGTTGTGGCGAGAGCAGGAGAGTGTGATTCGCACAATGGGGAAGTCTGTGGTGGAGCACCGGTCGTTTGCGAGGCCCGCGGGTGTGCATGTCCTGGGGGAAGATGGGGGGCAATTTCCTCCAACGTCCAACCGCGGATGATAGGGTTGTACCTACGAGCAAGCTGTAGGCCTGGCGCAAAGATGGTTGGTAGAGTCTCCGCGACGGTCCACTCCGCGGCAGGATCGAGCTCATTCAAGAGTTGCAATGCAACCTCCTGTTCCTCCTTGTCGAATTCTCTCGCCACGCCCTCCCATTCTGCCTTAGTGGGCGGAGGTGTTGTCCCGTCATCTGAAAGAGGTCCTACCGCCTCTAGAGGTGCCTCTGCTATGTTTGGCGGTGCCTGGACTGAGTCTGGCCAGTCAGTGCGCGGGAGTCGGCTCAGGACATCCGTGTTGCGGTTTGCAAGTGCAGGCTGGTACTTGATCTTCATGTTGTAACCCTGGAGAAGGAGTGCCCACTTGGCTAGGATGCCCTCATGGTTCTGAGTAGTTAGGAGCCACTGCAGCGCCTGATGGTCTGTGAAAACCGTGAAAGGTTTGCCATTCTTGATGTAATCGCGGAAGTGTTGGAGTGCCCAGATAACAGCCAGACATTCGCCCTTCACCAGAGGGCACTTCCGCTCCCCACCAGTGAGGGCCCTACTGGCGTATGCGATCACCCTCTGCGTGGGTTCTTGCATTGTCTGGGAGAGGATGGCCCCAAGTCCGTCCCGGGACCAGTCGGTGGTGATGGAGAAGGGAAGATTGAAGTCACCTCTGGTCACCTCGAGCATGGGTACGGTAACGAGACAGTGCTTGATTTCTTTCCAGACATCCGCGCAAGCTGACGTCCATTCAAACGGCACGTGCTGGTGCTTCAACTCGTGGAGTGGCTTTATGATGCGCGCATAGTCATGCTGAAATTTCTGATAGAATGAGACGAATCCCAGGAAGATCTTCACTTGTCCTGCGGAAGTGGACTTGCGCCACTCTGTACTGCCGCGATCTTTTCTTGTTCTGTCTTGATGCCATCTGTGCTCATCACAAAACCCAGGAACTCCATTTCCGCGGCCCCGATAGAGCACTTGGCTGCCTTGAGCTTCAAGTTGGCTGTGCGGAGGGCAGCGAAGATTGCGGCCAGGGAGGAGAACAGTTCCTCGAAGGTGTGGGCCGCGACCATGATGTTGTCAATGTAGCAGCTGACATTGGGGATGCCGCGGAGGGTGGATTCCATGACCCGCTGAAATATCGCGCTTGCGTTGCGGAGTCCAAAAGGCATACGTGTAAATGCATATAGGCCTTCTTGTGTCACAAACGCTGTTTTGGCGATGGAGTCTGGGTGCATTGGGACGGTGTGAAAGGCAGCCTTCACATCAAGCTTTGCAAACCATCCGCGACCCTGTTGGCGCTCGTGTATGTCGACAATCAGAGGTATGGGGTACGCATCTTCCTCGGTCACGCGGTTGAGATCGCGGAAGGCAACACTGAATCGCTTGGACCCGTCCGGCTTCCCAACGATAACCAGATTGGCACGCCAAGGACTGACGACTGGGATAATCACCCCCTGCGCCTTGAGCTCCGCGAGCCCCTCTGTGATGATATTTTCTTGCACCGAGAGGATGCGCCGCACCTTCTGTTTTGTGGGCGCGGAGTCCCCTGTGGAAATGACATGGAACGCTTCCACGGCCCCCAGACCAACCGCGGAACCAGCAAAGATGTCCGCGAATGCGTCCAGCCGATCGCAGAAGTCCTGCTTTTGTGCGGGCAAAAGTCGTGAGTGGAGCATGTGATCCCATCGCGGTGGTGATGATGCTGTTGTTTCGCGGAGCGATCAAAATTCCTCTTCTTCTTCGAGTTGGTGGCCATCTCCTAGGACTCGTTGTCCCCTCTGCCACAGTCCCAGGAGGTTGGTTTGTACTTCGGGCTTGCTTGACTCCCCTGCGAGTTCTTGCCATTCTCCTGTTGTGACCTGTTCCGCGACAGGCATGTCAGCCGCGAGGGATGGCAATCTACTTGTATGAGCTTCAGTGTCCTCTGCCGTTGCATCCAGGAGGGAGAAGGTGTTGCCGCCGGTCACACGCACCGCTACCCTGTCTCCGATGGTGATGGAGCAAAATGCGTCTTTCCTAGAAGCGGAACTGAGTTGCATGATTCTGAGGGAGAAAAGGAGGTTCGCCCATCGCGGTACTGGGTAATCCATGCCCAGGAGCACGTCATACGTCGTGGCCTGCATGACTTGGACGTTCAATGGTTCATGGAGAGATCCCACCTGCATGGGTAGGCCATGAACTTCCCCATCTCCATAGTCCATTCCGCTCGCTGAGTTGGTGAAAAGGCATCGGGTAGGGAGGACGCGGTCTGTCCATCCGACCACTAGGAGGACGCGGAACGCCACGGTAGTGTGAGTGGCCCCTGTGTCAGTTATGGCCAGGAATTTTCTTCCACGTATCCAAACCATGCTGCAGGCGACCTCGTAATGGTTGTCATCACGACGCAGTGGTTCCAAGGGCTGTGGTGCCCATCCCCATTCTTCTTCCGCAAGGCTCAGCGCGAGTGAAGTATCAGGCACCGCACGGCGGGTGTTACAGGTGCCAGCGTTGGGCGCGGTGCAGCTAAGGGAGATGCCCACAGCTTGGAGGCGTTGATTGGTCCTGGAGAACTCTTCCTTTAGTCGCGGTGCAATCTCTGGGTGGATGCAGAGGAACTCAAAGAAGTTTACTTCCGCGATGGGAGTGGTGAATAGACGCTGGATGGGATCAGAGCTTCCCTCAGCGGCGGCTGGGGCTGTTGTAGGAGTTGGCAAAGATGAGGCAGGTTGCTTTTCCGCTGCAGGCGGTGGTTTTGTCTGCCGTCGTTTCTCCAGCACGACGGTACGTTTAGCAATTGCCTCTTGGAGTCATTCCTCCGCAGCCTCTGCCTTGCGCCGCATGTCTTCTTGTACTCTGGCGGCCATCTGTAGGTCCCATCCGCGCAAGCCTAATTCTTGGGCTCGTGTAATGAGAGTGGCCTCCGCTGCGGTGGAAGGCAACTCTGTAGTCCCGTCCTCCGCCATCGGCAGCCCCAGCTTGACATTGCGGGCTCCGCTTGTGGAGTTCGCGGGTGCCTGTGGGTTGGGCAGAATGCCCTGCCCTCCCGGGGCAGTCTGGGTTTGATGATCCGGTGCCTGCCGCCCAGCTTACGTCTACTGCTAAGGCTGTTGATCCTGCCATGATTGATTATGATATCGCTGCCACTGCTGCACCATAGGGTCCTGTTACATATGATCAGTTCGCGGAACGCCCTGTCTTTTTCGCAGACAGTCTCAAGCGATGTGCTCTAGGCTCTGGCAGGTGTAGAATGCCTTAGGCTTGGGTTGGGGGGCCCGTGCTGCTGGTGCAGGAGTATGAGAATCTCCACCCTGGTGTTGTCGCATCGACTATTGTCGTGTGGAAATGGCTGTGGCGTCCTGCACCGCATCCTGCAGTGATTGGTAGCGTTCAGGGATCATCAGAATGCTGATTTCATCAAGAAGCGCGCGGATGAGATTTTGCAGGAGGACCTATAACGGCAGTCCTTCCCCTTGAGGGTTCTTCGCGATTGATGCCCAAGTGAGGCAAACTGATCCAAAAACCTTCTGATGTAAGTGTCCTTCCGCATGACCTCCTTTTCAATTTTGCAGAGTGCTTTTTCCTTGGCCGCATGCCGCGGCAAGAAGTGGCATACGGAAACCAGCTGCAAATGTTGCTTGTGCCGCCTCCGCGTATCTTGATGCGCGAAAATGGCTGCCGACATGTATGACTGAATCAAAAGGTCGCGTGCAGTTTTGCTGGCAAAGAGCAAGGAACTGTCCACGCTCACCGCACCATGACACTGCTACTGCCAATTTTTCCACGCACAATGCCACTTCTGCGCTTTCTAACTCCGCATTTGCTCTGCTCTGCGATTTTGCCGTTCCACGATTCTGCTGGTCACTCCTCCGCTACCTCTCCTGGACTTCCGCGGATTTTTTGCACCTTCCGGGTCCGAGTGGTAGGCAGTGCTCCACGGCTCCTTCCTTGCTAGCACGAGAGTCCACCACCTCGTATCCTCTGACTCCTTAGCCCGGAGAACCCCGTTTTGCGGTCGTGTGCAAGGCCGCAGAGTCACCAGCAGCACTCTTCACCCGACTTGGTATTCCCTGGTGATAACAGCACTCAGCGGAATCCTTGGTTGATCTCAGGAGGGGTGGATTGAGCAGTATGCGCTGCACACACCCGGAGGACTGGTATTCGTCCTTTGCGGGACAATTTCGCGGAGAGCAGGACTGCAACTTCCTCCACTGTTGCGGGTCTTAGAGTGTGAGGCCTGGGTGTGAACCACACTAACACTCGCGCAGATTAATGAGATGGATGGAGGCAATCAGTCTCCGAACAAGTCAGGACTCTCAGGCTCGTGAGTGGGAAATAGGCTTGTATTAGGCAAAAGGTAAACATCTCTCATCATCTTTCAGATCTCTCATCACAATCATTCCTCTGCTACACTACTACTTTGTATGTACGAAAAAACTAGTCTTCTTCAGACAACTTCCCTCACTCTTTCCCTATCTTGGACCCCACGCGGTGCACTACACGCAGCGCGGGTCCCGTCCTTCATCCACACACACACACACCACTCCTAAATTCCCTGTTCTATTACTACATCTTCCTCTAGTCTGTGGCTTGGGTGCTCGCGGTCTTGTGTTCTTCCTTGAATCTTCGTCTTTGCGCGGTGCGTCCTCCCAATCCTCCTGCTTCATTATCGCTGCCCACCCTGAGCCCTCATTGGTCGAGCTTCCCATTCACGTCTGGTCCTGCCGTCGTGCGTTTCTGCACGTCCGTCGCTTCAGCTTCTCCGCGGCTCGACCCATGTTCCTTTCTCACCGCAGATTCTCACCCTGCTCTTCCTCCCTTTCCTGTTCCTCCGCAGCCATTTTGCCTCCTAGTGGCAACTTTTCCTGCCTCTTCTCCCTGATTGCTTCTAGATTCCGCGCCACCCTACGCTCTACGACAATTTTATTGCGGGAGCCAGCATGTCTTGCGCATTCTTTGACACTCCTTGGTTCCCCTGTTATCTTCCTCCGCCGATCACTGACCACGTTAGCCTCGTTCCGCGGGTCTGTGCGGAGCAGAAATTTCCCCTCCGCGCATACATCTTCTCCTCAGCGGAGACGCAGTGGATCCCCGCCTGACAGCATATAAGTGTGTGTAAGTGCGTGCAACTGCGTGTAAGTGCATGTAACTATGTGTACATGTGTGTAAGTGTGTCTAAGTGCGTATGAGTGTTTGTAAGTGCGTGTAAGTGCGTGTAAGTGCGTGTAAGTGTGTGTCAGTACGTGTATGTGCATGTAAGTACAGGTAAGTATTTGTAGGTGCACGTAAGTATGTGTAAGTAGGTGTAAGTGCGTATAAGTTTGTGTAAGTACGTGTAGGTGCATGTAAGTACAATTAACTGCGTGTAAGTGCGTGTAAGTGCGTGTAAGTGCATGTAAGTACGTGTAATTGTGTTCAAGTACGTGTAAGTACGTGTAAGTACGTGTAAGTGCATGTATGTGCGTGTAAGTGTGTGTATTGGCGTGTAAGTGCATGTAAGTTTGTGTAAATGCGTGTTAGTGCGTGTAAGTGCGTGTACGTGCGTCTAAGTATGTGTAAGTATGAATAAGTGCGTGTAAGTGCGTGTAAGTGTGTGTAAGTGCGTGTAAGTGCGTGTAAGTGCGTGTAAGTACGTAAGTGCGTGTAAGTGCGTGTAAGTGCGTATAAGTGCATATAACTGCGTGTAACTGCGTGTAAGTGTGTATAAGTACGTGTAAGTGGGTGTAAGTACCTATAAGTGTTTGTAAGTGCATGTAAGTACGTGTATGTACGTGTAAGTATGTGTAAGTATGTGTAAGTGCGTGTAAGTGTGGGTAAGCGCATGTAAGTGCATATAAGTGCGTGTAAGTGCGTGTAAGTACATGTTAGTGCATGCAAGTGCGTGTAAGTGCGTGTGGTATGTGAAAGTGTGTGCAAGTGCGTGCAAGTGCGTGTAAGTGCGTGTAAGTGCGTGTAAGTACGTGTAAGTACGTATAAGTGCGTGTAATTGCATGTAAGTGCATGTAAATGTGTGTAAGCGCGTGTAAGTGCGTATAAGTGCGTGTAAGTGCGTGTAAGTACGTGTAAGTGTATGTAACTACGTGTAAGTATGTGTGAGTGTGTGTAAGTGCGTGTAAGTACGTGTAAGTGTGTGTAAGTGTGTGTAAGTGCGTGTAAGTGCGTGTAAGTGCGTATACGTTTGTGTAAGTACGTGTAAGTGCATGTACGTACGTGTAACTGCGTGTAACTGTATGTAAGTACGTGTAAGTGTGTGTAAGTGCGTATAAGTGTATGTAAAAGCATGTTTCTGCGTGTACATACGTTTGAGTGTGTGTAAGTACGTGTAATTGCGTATAACTGTGTATGAGTATGTGTACAAGCGTGTAAGTACGTGTAAATGCGTGTAAGTATGTGTAAGTCTGTATAAGTGCATGTAAGTGCGTGTAAGTGCGTATAAGTGCGTGTAAGGGCATGTAAGTGTGCCTATGTGCATGTAAGTGCGTTTAAGTATGTGTAAGTACGTGTAAGTGGATATACGTGCGTGTAAGTACATGTAAGTGCGTGTAAGTGTTTGTAAGTGCATGTAAGTACGTGTAAGTGTGCGTAACTGCGTGTACATGCGTGTAAGTGTGTGTAAGTGCATGTAAGTACCTATAAGTGTGTTTAAGTGCTTGTAAGTGCGTGTAAATACGTGCAAGTGCGTGTAAGTGCATGTAACTTTGTGTAACTGCATGTAACTGTGTGTAACTATGTGTAAGTGCGTGTAAGTGTGTATAAGTACATGTATGTGTGTGTAAGTGTGTGTAAGTGTGTGTAAGTACGTGTAAGTGCGTGTAAGTGCATGTAAGTGTTTGCAAGTGCGTGTAAAAATGTGTATGTGTGTGTAAGTGCAATTAACTGCGTCTAAGTGCATGTAAGTGCGTGTAAATACGTGTAAGTGCGTATAATTGCATATAAGTATGTACAAGTACGTGTAAGTGCCGGTAAGTGCGTGTACCAAACTGAGCAGATCAAACAGTCACCAAGGTAGCAGCTTCCGGAAGGGAGCCCGATGGGAGGGATTTTGTGCCTGGACCATCTTAAAAACCAAAACAAAAAGTGTGTGTAAGTGCATGTAAGTGCATGTAAGTACGTGTAAGTACGTGTAAGTGCATGTAAGTGCGTGTAAGTGCGTGTAAGTGTGTGTAAGTGCGTGTACATGTGTTAGTACGTGTAAGTGCATGTAAGTGCATGTAACTGTGTGTAAGTACGTGTACGTGCGTGTAAGTACGTGTGAGTGTATGTAAAGGGGTAAGTGCGTGTACGTACGTGTAAGTGCATGTAAGTGTGTATATGTTTGTGTAAGTGTGTGTAAGTGCTTGTTAGTGCGTGTAAGTGCATGTAAGTGTGTGTAAGTGCATGTAACTATGTGTAAGTGCGTGTAACTATGTGTACATGTGTGTAAGTGCATTTAAGTGCGTATAAGTATGTACAAGTGCATGTAAGTGCGTATACGTGCGTGTAAGTGCGTGTCACTGCGTGTATCTATGTGCAAGTACGTGTAAGTATTTGTAAGTGAGCGTAAGTATGTGTAAGTGCGTGTAAGTGCGTATACGTTCGTGTAAGTATGTGTAGGTACCTGTAAGTGCAATTAACAGTGTACAAGTGCGTGTAAGTGTGTGCAAGTGCATGTAAGTACATGTAATTATGTGCAAGTACGTGTAAGTACGTGTAAGTGCGTGTAAGTGCATGTATGTGCGTGTAAGTGTGTGTATGGGCGTGTAAGTGCATGTAAGTGCGTGTAAATACGTAAACGTGCATGTATGTACGTGTAAGTGCCTGTAAGTATGTGTAAGTGTGTGTAAGTGTGTGTAAGTGTGTGTAAGTGCGTGTAGGTATGTGTAAGTGTGTGTATGTGCGTAAGAGTGTGTAAGTGTATGTAACTGTGTGTAACTGCGCTTAAGTGGGTGTCAGTACGTCTAAGTGTGTGTAAGTGTGTGTAAGTGTGTGTAAGTGCATGTAAGTATGTGTAAGTATGTGTAAGTACGTGTAAGTATGTGTAAGTGTGTGCAAGAGCCTATAAGTATGCGTAAGTGCGTGTAACTGGTTGTAAGTGGGTGTAATTGCATGTAAGTTCTTGTAAGAGCATGTAAGTACATGTAAGTGCATGTAAGTGCGTGTAAGTGTGCGTAAGTGCATGTAAGTGCATGTAAGTGCATGTAAGTGCGTGTAAGTACATGTTAGTGCGTGTAAGTGCGTGTAAGTGGGTGTGGTATGTGTAAGTGTGTACAAGTGCGTGTAAGTACATGTAAGTGCGTGTAATTGCGTGTAAGTGCGTGGAACACTATGTGAGTAGGTGTAAGTGCGTGTAAGTGCGTGTAAGTGTGTGTAAGTACGTGTAAGTACGTGTAAGTGCGTGTAACTACATGGAAGTGCATGTAAATACGTGTAAGCGCATGTAAGTGCGTATAAGTGCATGTAAGTGCATATAAGTACGTGTAAGTGTGTGTAACTGCATGTAAGTGAGTGTAAGTGCGTGTAAGTGCGTGTAAGTGTGTGTAAGTATGTGTAAGTGCGTGTAAGTGCGTGTAAGTGCATGTAAGTGTGTATGAGTTCATGTTAGTACGTGTACGTGCATGTACATGCGTGTAACTGCGTGTAATTGCGTGTAAGTGTGTGTAAGTGCATATAAGTGCATATAAGTGTATGTAAGTGCATGTAACTGCGTGTACGTACGTTTAATTATATATAAGTACGTGTAGTTGCGTGTAAGTGTGTGTAGGAATGTGTAAGTGCATGTAAGTACGTGTAAGTGCGTGTAAGTATGTGTAAGTGCGTGTAAGTAAATGTAAGTGCGTGTAAGTGCGTATAAGTGTGTGTTAGGGCATATAAGTGTACGTAAGTGCATGTAAGTGCGTGTAAGTATGTGTAAGTACGTGTAAGTGGGTATACGTGCGTGTAAGTACGTGTAAGTGCGTGTAAGTACGTGTAAGTGCGTGTAAGTGTGTGTAAGTGCATGTAAGTGCATGTAAGTACGCGTAACTGCGTGTACATGCGTGTAAGTGTGTGTAAGTGCGTGTAAGTGCCGATAAGTGTGGGTAAGTGCTTGTAAGTGTGTGTAAGTACGTGTACGTGCGTGTAAGTGCGTGTAAGTGTGTATGAGGGTGTGTAAGTGCGTGTAAGTACGTGTAAGTGCATGTAAGTGTGTTTAAGTACGTATAAGTGCATGTAAGTGTGTGTAAGTATGTGTAGGTGTATGTACGTGTGTGTCAATGCGTGATAGTGCGTGTAAGTGCGTGTAAGCACGTATACGTGCGTGTAACTGGGTGTGAGTGCGTGTAAGTGCGTGTAAGTGTGTGTAAGTGCGTGTAAGTACGTGTAAGTGTATAAAAGTGCGTGTAGGAGCGTGTAAGTGCGTGGAAGTGTGTGTCAGTACGTGAAAGTGCATATAAGAACGTGTACTTGCGTGTAAGTATGTGAAAGTGCGCATAAGTACGTGTGAGTACGTTTAAGTGTATATAAGTGTATGTAAGTATATGTATGTGTGTGTAAGTGCGTGTAAGTGCGTGTAAGTATGTGTAAGTGTGTGTCAGTGCGTGTAATTGTGTGTAAGTGTGGATAAGTGCATGTAAGTGCATGTAAGTGCATGTATTTGTGTGTAAGTGCGTGTAAGGACATGTAAATGCGTATAAGTACGTGTAAGTGTGTATACGTTCGTGTAAGTGCGTGTTAAGTGTGTGTAAGTGCCTGTAAGTATGTGTAAGTGTGTGTAACTACGTGTAAGTATGTGTAAGTACGTGTAAGTGCGTGTAAGTGCATGTAAGTGCTTGTAAGTGTGTGTTAGACCTTGTAAGTGAGTGTAAGTGCGTGTAAGTGCGTCTAAGTGCGTGTAACTGCGTGTAAGTGTGGGTAAGTTTGTATAAGTGCATGTAAGTGCGTGTAAGTGCGTGTAAGTATGTTTAGATGCGGTTAAGTACGTGTAAGTGCGTATAAGTGCGTGTCAGTACGTGTAAGTGCGTATAAGTGTGTGTAAGTATGTGCAAGTACGTATAAGTACGTGTAATTGCGTGTAAGTGCGTGTAAGTGTGTTTAAGTATGTATAAGTGCGTGTAAGTGCATGTAAGTGCCTGTCAGTGCGTGTATGTGCGTGTAAGTGCGTGTAAGTGCGTGTAAGTGTGTATGAGTATGTGTAAGTGCGTGTTAGTGTGTGTAAGTATGTGTAAGTGCGTGTAAGTGGGTATAAGTGTATGTAAGTGCGTGTCAGTGTCTGTAAGTGCGTGTAAGTGCGATTAAGTGCGTTTAAATGCGTGTAAATGCACGTAATTACGTGTGAATGCGTGTAAGTGCGTGTAAGTGCGTGTAAGTGTGTGTAAGCATGTATAAGTGTGTGTAACTACGTGTATGTGCGTGTAAGTACGTGTAAGTGCGTATAAGTATATGTCAGTGCGTGCAACTGCGTGTAAGTACGTGTAAGTACGTGTAAGTGCATGTAAGTGCGTGTAGGTGTGTGTAAGTGCATGTAAGTGCGTGTGAGTACGTGTAAGTGCATGTAAGTGTGTGTGATTACGTGTAAGTGCATGTAAGTGCATGTATGTGCATGTAAGTGTGTGTAAGTGCGTGTAAGTGTGTGTAAGTGCATGTAAGCATGTGTTACTACATGTAAGTGCGTGTAAGTGTGGGTAAGTGTATGTAAGTACGTGTAAGTGCGTATAAGTGCGTGTAAGAGCGTGTAATTTTGTGTAAGTGCATAAAAGGACATGTAAGTACGTGTAAGTGCGTGTAAGTACGTGTAAGTGTGTGTAAGTGCGTGTAACTGCATATAAGTGCATGTAACTGTGTGTAAGTGTGTGTAAGTTTGTGTAAGTGTGTGTAAGTATGTGTGAGTGCGTGTAAGTATGCGTATGTACGTGTTAAGTGCGTGCAACTGTATGTAAGTGCATGTAACTGTGTGTAAGTATGTGTAAGTGTGTGTAAGTGTGTGTAAGTGCGTGTACGTGCGTGTAAGTACGTGTAACTGCGTGTAAGTGCGTGTAAGTGCGTGTAAGTTCATGTAAGTGTGTGTAAGTATATGGAAGTGCAATTAACTGCGTGTTAGCTTGTGTAAGTGTGTGTAAGTGCATATACGTGCGTGTAAGTGCGTGTAAGTGTGTGTAAGTGTGTGCAAGTGCATGTAAATGCGTGTATGTGCTTGTTAGTGCGTGTTAGTATGTTTACGTGCGTGTAAGTGTGTGTAAGAGCATACTCGTGTGTATAAGTACGTGTAAGTGCATGTAAGTGTGTGTACGTACGTGTAAGTATGTTTAAGTGTGTATAACTGCGTGAATTATGTGTAAGTGTAGGTAAGTGCGTGTAAGTATGTGTCAGTGCATGTAAGTGTTTGTAAGTGCATGTAGGTACGTCAAATTGTGTGTACGTGTGTGAAAGTTTGTGTAAGTAGGTGTAAGTGCGTGTAAGTACGTGTTAGTACGTGTAAGTGGATGTAAGTGCGTGTAAAGGAGTGTAAGTGTGTCTAAGTGTGTGTAAGTGCGTGTAAGTGCGTGGAAGTGTGTGTAAGTGCATGTAATGACGTGTAAGTACACGTAAGTGTGTGTAAGTGCGTGGAAGAGCGTGTAACTGCGTGTAAGTGCGTGTAAGTACGTGTAAGTGTGACTAAGTGCTTGTAAGTGTGTGTAAGTACGTGTAAGTGCATATAAGTGCATGTAACTCCATGTAAGTGCATGTAACTTTCTGTAAGTGTATGTAAGTACGTGTATGTGCGTGCAAGTACGTGTAAGTGTGTGTAAGTGCATGTAAGTGTGTGTAAGTATGTGTAACTGTGCGTAAGTGCATGTAAGTACATGTAAGTGTTTGTAAGTGCGTATAAGTACGTGTAGGTGTGTGTAAGTGCGTGTAAGTACGTGTGAGTGTGGGTAAGTGCAATTGAATGCGTGTAAGTGCGTGTAAGTTTGTGTAAGTGTGTGCAGGTGCCTATAAGTGCATGTTAGTGCGCGGAAGTGCGTGTAAGTAGGTGTTAGTATGTGTAAGTGTGTGTAAGTGCGTGTAAGTGTGTGTACGTGCGTGTAAGTTTGTGTAAATACGTGTAAGTTTATGTAAGTATGTATATGTGTGTGTTAGTGTATGTAGGTGCGTGTAAGTGCGTGTAAGTACATCTTAGTGCAAGTAAGTGAGTGTAGGTGTGTGTAAGTGTATGTAAGTGCGTGAAAATGCGTGTAAGTGCGTTTAAGTGCGTATAAGCATACATAAATGCGTGTAACTACGTGTAAGTGTGTGTAAGTGTGTGTAAGTGCGTGTAAGTGTATGTAAGTGCGTGTAAGTACGTCTAAGTGCGTGTAAGTACGTGTAAGTGCATGTAAGTGCGTGTAAGTGCGTGTAAGTTCGTGTAAGTGCATGTAAGTGCGTGTGAGTACATGTAAGTGCATGTAAGTACGTGTAAGTGCATGTAAGTGTGTGTAAGTGCGTGTACGTGCGTGAAAGTGCATGTATGTGTATGAAACTGTGTGTAAGTGCGTGTAAGGACATGTAAGTGCGTGTAAGTGCGTGTAAGTGTGTGTAAGTGCGTGTAAGTACGTGTAACTTTATGTAAGTGCAGGTAACTGCGTGTAAGGGTGTGTAAGTGTGTGTAAGTGCATGTAAGAGCATGTAAGTGCGTGTAATTACGTATATATATGTGTAAGTGCATGTGACTGCATGTAAGTACATGTAATTGTATGTAAGTGTATGTAAGTGTTTGTAAATGCGTGTAAGTATGTGTAAGTCTGTGTAAGTGCATGTAAGGTAATGTACGTGCGTGTAAGTATGTGGAAGTGCAATTAACTGCAAGTAAGCGCGTGTAAGTGTGTGTAATTGCGTTTACATGCGTGTAAGTGTGTGTACGTGCGTGTATATGTGTGCAAGTGCGTGTAAGTGCGTGTAAGTGCTTGTCTGTGGGTGTATGTGTATGTAAGTGCGTGTAAGTGTGTGTAAGTGCATATTCGTACGTGTAAATGTGTGTAAGTGTGTGTAAGTGCTTGTAAGTACGTATGAATACGTGTAAGTGTGTGTAACTGCGTGTAAGTGCGTATAAGTGCGTGTGAGTGCGTGTAAGTATGTGTAGATACGTATAAGTGTGTGTAAGTGCGTAAAAGTGCATGTAAGTGCGTATAAGTACGTGTAAGTACGTGTAAGTACATGTAAGTACGTGTAAGTACGTGTAACTGCGTGTAACTACGTGTAAGTGCGTGTGAGTATGTGTAAGTGCGTATTCGTGCTCATAAGTGTATGTAAGTACGTGTAAGTGCGTATAAGTGTGTGTAAGTACGTGTAAGTGTGTGTATGTGCGTGTACGTGTGTGGAAGTGTGTCTAAGTGTATGTAAGTACGTGTAATTGTGTGTAAATGTGTGTAAGTATGTGTAAGTAGGTGTAATTACGTGTAAGTGCATGTAAGTGTGTATAATTGCGTGTAAGTGCATGTAAGTGCGTGTAATTGCGCGTAAGTATGTGTAAGTGCGTGTTAGTGCGCGTAAGTGTGTGTAAGTGTGTGTTAGTACGTGTAAGTGGGTACAATTGCATGTAAGTGCGTGTAAGTATGTCTAATTTCATGTAAGTGCGTGGAAGTGCGTGTAAGTGTGTGTAAGTGCATGTTATTGCGTGTAAGCGCGCGTAAGTGCGTATAAGTACGTGTAAGTACGTGTAAGTACATGTAAGTTTGTGTCAGCGCGTGTAAGTGCGTGAAAGTACATGTAAGTGTGTGTAAGTACGTGTAAGTGCCTGTACGGGCTTGTAAGTGCGTGTAAGAGTGTGTAAGTGCGTGTAAGTGTGTGTAAGTGCATGTAAGTGCATGTAAGTCTTTATAAGTGCGTGTAAGTACGTGTAAGTGCGTGTAAGAGCGTGTAAGTTTGTGTAAGTACGTGTAAGTGCGTGTAAGTACGTATAAGTGCATATACGTGCGTATAAGTTTGTGTATGTGTGTACAAGTGCGTTTAAGTGCTTGTAAGTGCGTGTAAGTGCGTGTCAGTATGTGTAACTGCGTGTAAGTACATGTCATTGCGTGTAAGTGTGTGTAAGTGCGTGTAAGTGCGTGTAAGTGCGTGTACGTGCGTGTAACTGCATGTAAGTGCGTGTAAGTACGTGTAAATACGTGCAAGGGCATGTAATTATGTGTAAGTATTTGTAAGTACGTGTAAGTACTTGTAAGTATGTGTACGTGCGTGTAAGTGTGTGTAAGTGCGTGTAAGTGCGTATAAGCATGTGTGAGTGCGTGTAAATGCGTGTTAGTGCATGTAATTGCGTGTAAGTACGTGTAAGTGCATGTAACGGTGTATAAGTATGTGTAAGTGCGTGTAAGTACGTGTAAGTGTGTGTAAGTACGTGTAAGTGCGTGTTAGTATGTGTGAGTGTATGTAAGCACGTGTAAGTGCGTGTAAATTCGTATAAGTGCGGGTAAGTGCGTGTAAGTGCGTGTAAGTACATATAAGTGTTTGTAAGTGCGTGTAAGTGCATATAAGTGTGTGTAAGTATGTTTAAGTATGTATTAGTGTGTATAAGTGCGTGTAAGTACGTGTAAGTACGTATAAGTGCATGTAAGTGTGTATAAGTGCGTGTAAGTGCGTGTGAGTGTGTGTAAGTGCGTGTAAGTGTGTGCAAGTACGTCTAAGTATGTGTAAGTGTGTGTAACTGTGTGTAAGTGTGTGTAAGTGCGTGTAAGTACATGTAAGTGCATGTAAGTGTGTGTAAGTGTGTTTAAGTACTTGTAAGTGCGTGTAAGTATGTGTAAGTACGTGCAAGTGCGTGTAACTCCGTCAAAGTATGTATAACTCTGTGTACGTGTGTGTAAGTGCATGTTAGTGCATACAAGTGCGTGTAAGTGCGTGTAAGTGTGTGTAAGTTCGTGTGAGTACGTATAAGTGTGTGTAAGTACGTGTAAGTGTTTGTAAGTGCGTGTAAGTATGTGTAAGTACGTGTAAGTATGTGTAAGTGCAATGAAATGCGTGTAAGTGCGTGTAAGTGCGTGTAAGTGCGCTTAAGAACATGTAAGTGCGTCTAAGTGTGTGCAAGTACGTGTAAGTGCATATAAGTGCGTGTACGTATGTGTAAGTGTGTGTAAGAATGGTAAGTGCATGTAAGTGCGTGTAAGTGTGTGCAAGTATGTGTAAGTGTGTGTAAGTGTATCTAAGTAGGTGTAAGTGTGTGTAAGTGTGTGTAAGTGTGTGTAAGTGCGTGTTAGTACGTATAACTGCGTATAACTGCGTGTAACTGCGTGTAAATACATGTAAGTGCATGTAAGTGTGTGTAAGTGTTTGTAAGTGCGTGTAAGTGAGTGTAAGTGTGTGTAAGTGCGTTTAAGTGCGTTTAAGTGCGTGTAAGTATGTGTAAATGTGTGTAAGTGCATGTTAGTGCGTGCAATTGTGTGTAAGTACGTATAAGTGCATATAAGTGCGTGAAAGTGCGTGTAAGTGGGTGTAAGTGCTTGTAAGTGCATGTAAGTGCGTGTAAGTGCATGTAAGTATGTGTACGTGTGTGTAAGTGCTTGTAAGTGCGTATAAGTGTGTTTAAGTGTGTGTAAGCATGTGCAAGTATGTGTAAGTGCGTATTCGTACGTATAAATGTATGTAAGTGCGTGTAAGTATGTGCAAGTGCGTGTAAGTACGTATAAGTGTGTATGTAACTGTGTGTAAGTGTGTGTAAGTGCGTGTAAGTGTGTGTAAGTGCGTGTACGTGCGTGTAAGTACATATAAGTGCGTGTAAGTGTGTATAAATACGTTTAAGTGTATGTAAGTATGTGTAAAAGCGTGTAACTGCGTGTAACAACGTATCAGTGTGAGTAAGTGCGTGTAAGTATGTATGAGTGTGTGTAAGTGCATGTAACTGCGTGTAAGTGCGTATAAGTGTGTGTAAGTACGTGTAAGTGTGTTTAAGTACGTATGAGTGCATGTAAGTACGTGTGAGAGTGTGTAAGTGCGTAAGTGCGTGTAAGTGTGTGTAAGTGCGTATAATTGCATATAACTGTGTAGAGCTGTGTAGAAGTATGTGTAAGTGCATGTAAGTGTGTGTAGGTGCGTGTAAGTATGTGTAAGTGCGTGTAAGTACGTATAAGTATGTGTAAGTGCGTGTAAGTACATTAAGGTACGTGTAAGTGCGTGTAAGTGCATGTAAGTGCGTGAAAGTGTGTGTAATTGTGTGTAAGTGCGTGTAAGTGCGTATACCTGTGTGTAAGTGTGTGTAATTGCGTGTAAGTGCGTTTAAGTCCGAGTAAGTGTATAAGTGTGTATAAGTGCGTATTTGTGCATATAAGTGTGTGTAGGTGCATGTAAATGCATCTAAGTGCGTGTGAGTATGTGTAAATGTGTATAAGTGTGTGTAAGCGTGTGTAAGTGCGTGTAAGTACGTGTAAGTGTGTTTAATTGCGTGTAAGTGCGTTTAAGTGCGTGTAAGTGTGTGTAAGTGTATATATGTACGTGTAAGTGTGTGTAAGTGCATGTAAGTGCCTGTAAGTGGGTGTAAGTGCGTGTAAGTGCATGTAAGTGAGTAAGTGCGTGTAAGTGTGTGTAAGTGCGTTTAACTGCGTATAACTGCATATAATTGTGTGTAAGTATGTCTTTGTGCATGTAAGTGTGTATAAGTGTGTGTAAGTATGTGTAAGTGCGTGTAAGTGCGTATAAGTACGTGTAAGTGCATGTTAGTGTGTGTAAGTGCGTGTAAGTGCGTATAATTGCATATAAGTACGTGCAAGTGTGTGTAAGTGCGTGTAAGTGCGTGTAATTATGTGTAAGTGTGCATAAGTGCGTGTAAATATGAGTAATTGCGTGTAAGTACGTGTAAGTATGTGTACCTGCGTGTAAGTGCGTGTAAGTGCGTGTAAGTACATGTAAGTGTGTGTAAGTGTGTATAAGTACGTTTAAGTGCATGTAAGTATGTGTAAGTGTGTGTAACTGTGCGTAACGGCGTGTAAGTGCGTGTAAATGTGTATAAGTTCCTATTCATGTGTATAAGTGCATGTAAGTGCGTGTAAGTTTGTGTAAGTGTGTGTAAGTATGTGTAATCGTGTGTAAGTGCACGTAAGTGTATGTACGTGTGTGCAATTGCGTGTAAGTACGTGTAAGTACATATAAGTGCGTGTAAGTGTGTGTAAGTGCGTGGAAGTATGTGTAAGTGCGTGTAAGTGCGTATAAGTGCGAGTAGGTACATGTAAGTGCATGTAATTGTGTGTAAGTGCGTGTATGTGCGTGTAAGTGCATGTACGTGTGTGTAAGTGCGTGTAAGTACGTGTAAGTGAATATAAGTGCGTGTAAGTATGTGTAAGTGCGTGTAATTGTGTCTAAGTGCGTGCAAGTGCATGTAAGTGCGTGTAAGTATGTGTAAGTACATGTAATTGTGTGTAAGAGTGTGTAACTACGTGTAAGTGCGTGTAAGTACGTGTAAGTGCATGTAAGTGTGTTTAAGCGTGTGTAACAACGTGTTAGTACGTGTAAGTATGTGTAAGTGCGTATAAGTGCGTGTCAGTACGTCTAAGTGCGTGTAAGTGCTTGTAAGTATGTTTAAGTACGTGTAAGTGTTTGTAAGTGCGTATAAGTACGTTTGAGTGCGTGTAGATGCATGTAAGTGCGTGTACATACGTATACGTGTTTGCAAGTATGTGTAAGTGCATGTAAGTGCGTGTAAGTGCGTGTAAGTATGTGTAAGTGTATGCAAGTACGTGTAAGTGTATGTAAGTGCATGTAAGTCCGTGTAAGTGCGTGTAAGTACGTGCAAGTGTGTGTAAGTGCATATAAGTATGTGTAAGTGCGTGTACGTGCATGTGAGTGCATGTAAGTACGTTTAAGTATGTGTGAGGGCGTATAAGTGCGTATAAGTGTGTGTAAGTGTGTGTAAGTGCATGTAAGTACGTGTAAGTACGTATAAGTGGATATAAGTGTGTGTAAGTGTGTGTAAGTGCGTGTAAGTGCATCTAAGTGCGTGCAAGTGCGTGTAAGTGCGTGTAAGTGCTTGTAAGTGCGTGTAAGTGCATGTAAGCGCGTGTAAGTGCATGTATCTGCATATATGTGCGTGTAAGTGCGTGTACGTGTGTGTAAGTGCATATAAGTGCGTATAAGTGCGTAGAACTGTGCCTACGTATGTGTAAGTGCGTGTAAGTGCGTGTAAGTGCATACAAGTGTGTTTTAGTACGTATAAGTGTTGGTAAGTGTGTGTAAGTATGTGTAAGTACGTGTAAGTACGTGTAAGTTTGTGTAAGTGCGTGTAAGTGTATGTTAGTACAATTAACTGCGTGAAAGTGTGTGTAAGTGTGTGTAAGTATGTGCAAGTGCATGTAACTACATGTAAGTGTGTGTAAGAGGGTGTAAGTGTGTGTAAGAGGGTGTACGTGTAACCCTCAACCCTAAACCCTAAACCATGTAAGTGCGTGTAAGTACGTGTAAGTACGTGTAAGTGGGTGTAAGTGTGTATAAGTATGTGTAAGTGCATGTGAGTACGTGTTAGTGCGTGTAAGTGCGTGTAAGTGCATGTTAGTGCGTGTAAGTAAGTGTAAGTGTGAGTAAGTGTGTGAAAGTGCGTGTAAGTGTGTGTAAGTGCGTGTAAGTACGTGTAAGTGCAGATAAGTGCGTGTAAGTGTGTATAAGTGTGTGTAAGTACGTGTAAGTATGTGCAGGTACGTGCAAGTCTGTGTAAGTGCGGGTAAGTGTGTGTAAGTACGTATAAGTGCGTGTAAGTGCGTGTAAGTGTATGTAAGTGCATTTTAGTATGTGTAAGTGTGTGTAAGTACGTGTAAGTGCATGTAAGTGCGTGTAAGTGCATGTAAGTGTGTGTAAGTGCGTGTAAGTATGTGTGAGTGCATGTAATAGCATGCAAGTGCATGTAAGTACGTGTAAGTGCGTGTCAGTACGTGTAAGAGTGTATAAGTGGGTGTAAGTGTGTGTAACTGCGTGTAAGTGTGTGTAACTCCATGTAAGTGCATGTAAGTGTGGGTAAGTGGGTGTAAGTGCGTGTAAGTGCGTGTAAGTGTGTGTAATTAAATGTAATTGCGTGTAAGTGTGTGTAAGGACATCTAAGTACGTGTAAGTACGTGTGAGTACGTATAAGTGCGTGTAAGTGCGTATAAGTGTGTGTAAGTGCATATAAGTGGGTGAAAGTATGTGTAACTGTGTGTAAATGTGTGTAAGTGCGTGTAAGTATGTGTAAGTGCATGTAAGTACGTGTAAGTGCGTGTAAGTACTTGTAAGTGTGTGTAAGTGCGTGTAACTGTGTATAACTGTGTGTAAGTGCGTGTAACTGTGTGTAAGTGTATGTTAGTGGGTGTAAGTACGTGTAAGTGCGTGTAAGTGCGTATAAATGTATGTAAGTGCATGTAAGTGCTTGTAAGTACGTGTAAGTACGTGTCACAGTGTGTAAGTGCGTGTAAGTGCCTGTAAGTACATGTAAGTGCGTGTAAGTACGTGGAAGTGCGTCTAAGTGGGTGTAAGTGTGTGTAAGTACATGTAAGTGTGTAACTGCGTGTACATACGTGTAAGTGCGTGTAACTCTGTGTAAGTGTGTGTAAGTACGTGTAAGTGCGTATAAGTGTGTGTAAGTGTATGTAAGTGCGTGTAAGTACGTGTGAGTGAGTGTAAGTACTTCTAATTACGTGTAAGTACGTGTAAATGCGTGTAAGTACGTGTAAGTGCTTGTAAGTGCATGTAAGTATGTATAAGTGCGTGTAAGTACGTGTAAGTGCATGTAAGTACGTGTAAGTGTGTGTGAGTGCGTGTAAGTACGTATCAGTGCGTGTAAGTGCGTGTAAGTGCGTGTAAGTGCGTGTAAGTGTGAGTAAGTACGTGTAAGTACGTGTAAGTACGTATAAGTGTGTGCACATGCGTATAAGTGCGTGTAAGTACGTATAAGTGCATGTAAGTGTTTGAAAGTACGTGTAAGTACGTGTAAGTGCATGTAAGTGTGTGTAAGTTTATGTAAGTACGTGTAAGTATGTGTAAGTGCAATTAACTGCGTGTCCTTGCGTGTAAGTGCGTGTAAGTACGTGTAAGTGCATATAAGTGCATATAAGTGTGTGCAAGTGTGTGTAAATGCGTGTAAGTGCGTGGAAGTGCATGTAACTCTGTGTAAGTACGTGTAAGTGCGAGTAAGTGCGTGTAAGTGCGTTTTAGTGCGTGTAAGTGCGTGTAAGTACGTGTAAGTATGTTTAAGTGCGTGTAAGTGTGTGTAAGTATGTGTAAGTACGTGTAAGTACGTGTTAGTACGTGTAAATGCGTGTAAGTGCATGTAACTGCGTGTAAGTAAGTGTAAGTGTGTGTAAGTGTGTGAAAGTGCATTTAAGTGTGTGTAAGTGCGTGTAAGTACGTGTAAGTGCATGTAAGTACGTGTAAGTGCATGTATGTGCGTGTAAGTGCGTGTAAGTATGTGTGAGTGCGTGTAATAGCATGTAAGTGCATGTAAGTACGTGTAAGTGTGNACTCTGTGTAAGTACGTGTAAGTGCGAGTAAGTGCGTGTAAGTGCGTTTTAGTGCGTGTAAGTGCGTGTAAGTACGTGTAAGTATGTTTAAGTGCGTGTAAGTGTGTGTAAGTATGTGTAAGTACGTGTAAGTACGTGTTAGTACGTGTAAATGCGTGTAAGTGCATGTAACTGCGTGTAAGTAAGTGTAAGTGTGTGTAAGTGTGTGAAAGTGCATTTAAGTGTGTGTAAGTGCGTGTAAGTACGTGTAAGTGCAGATAAGTGCGTGTAAGTATGTGTAAGTGTGTGTAAGTACGTGTAAGTATGTGTAGGTACGTGCAAGTCTGTGTAAGTGCGCGTAAGTGCATGTAAGTGCGTGTAAGTGCGTTTAAGTGCGTGTAAGCGTATGTAAGTGCATTTTAGTACGTGTAAGTGCGTGTAAGTACGTGTAAGTGCATGTAAGTACGTGTAAGTGCATGTATGTGCGTGTAAGTGCGTGTAAGTATGTGTGAGTGCGTGTAATAGCATGTAAGTGCATGTAAGTACGTGTAAGTGTGTGTCAGTATGTGTAAATGTGTGTAAGTGGGTGTAAGTGTGACTAACTGCGTGTAAGTGTGTGTAAGTGCGTGTAAGTGCATGTAACTGTGGGTAAGTGGGGGTAAGTGCGTGTAAGTAAATGCAACTGCGTGTAAGTGCGTGTAAGGACATGTAAGTGCGTGTAAGTACGTGTAAGTACGTATAAGTGCGTGTAAGTGCGTGTAAGTGTGTGTAAGTGCATATACGTGCGTGAAATGGCGTGTAACGGTGTGTGTATGCGTGTAAGTAGGTGTAAGTACGTGTAAGTGCATGTAAGTGCATGTAAGTGTGTGTAAGTACTTGTAAGTGCGTGTAAGTGCATGTAACTTGGTGTAACTACGTGTAACCGCGTGTAAGTGCTTGTAACTGCGTGTAAGTGTATGTTAGTGGGTGTAAGTACGTGTATGTGCATGTAAGTGCGTATAAATGCGTGTAAGTACGTATAAGTGCTCGTAAGTGCGTGTAAGTAGGTGTAAGTGCGTGTAAGTGCGTGTAAAAGCTTGTAAGTGCGTGAAAGTGTGTGTAAGTGCGTGGAATTGCATGAAAGTGGGTGTAAGTGTGTGTAAGTATGTGTAAGTGTGTATAAGTACGTGTAAGTGCGTATAAGTACGTGTACGTGCATGTAAATATGAGTAAGTGTGTGTAAGTGCGTGTAAGTGCATATTTGTGCGTATAAGTACGTATAAGAGCGTGTAAGTGCGTGTAAGTACGTGTAAGTACGTGTAAGTTTATGTAACTACATGTAAGTACGTGGAAGTGCTGTAAGTACGTGTAACTGCGTGTAAGAACGTGTGGGATATATCTGCGGGTAAGTGTGTGTAAGTATTTGTAAGTACGTGTAAGTGGTGTAAGTGCGTGTAAGTGTATGTAAGTGTGTGTAAGTACGTGTAAGTGCGTGTATGTGTGTGTAAGTACGTGTTAGTGTGTCTAAGTACATACAAGTGCGTATAAGTGCGAGTAAGTGCATGTAATTGTGTGTAAGTGCATGTAAGTACGTGTAAGTGCATGAAAGTAGGTGTAAGTGTGTGTAAGTATTTGTAAGTACATGTAAGTGCATGTAAGTACGTATAAGTGTGTGTAAGTGCGTGTAAGTGCGTATAAGTGTGTGTAAGTATGTGTAAGTACGAGTAAGTGGGTATAAGTGTACATAAGTGTGTGTACATTCGTGTAAGTATGTGTAAGTGCGTGTAAGTGCGTGTAAGTGCATGTAAGTGCATGTAAGTGTGTGTAAGTGCATGTAAGTGCGTGTAAGTACGCATATCTGTGTGTAAGTGTGTATAAGTACGTGTAAGTGTGTGTAAGTGTGTGTAAGTTTGTGTAACTGTGTGTAAGTACATGTATGTGCAATTAACTGTGTAAGTGCGTGTAAATGTGTGTAAGTGCATACAAGTGTGTGTAAGTGTGTGCAAGTGCGTGTAAGTATGTGTAAGTGTGTGTAAGTGTGTATAAGTGCGTGTAAGTACGTGTAAGTATGTGTAAGTATGTGTAAGTACTTGTAAGTGTGTGTAAGTACATGCAAGTACGTGTAAGTGCATGTAATTGTGTGTAAGTGTGTGTAGGTGCATGTAAGTGTGTGTAAGTGCATGTTTTGTGTTTAAGTGTGTGGAATTGTGTGTAAGTATGTGTAAGTGTGTGTAAGTGCGTATAAGTGTGTAAAAGTCCCTGTGAGTGCGTGTAAGTGCTTGTAAATGCGTCTATGTACGTGTAAGTGTGTGTAACTATGTGTAAGTGTGTGTAAGTATGTGTAAGTGCGTATAAGTGTGTGTAAGTGTATGTAAGTGCGTTCAAGTACATATGAGTGTGTGTAAGTGCTTCTAATTACGTGTAAGTACGTGTAAGTGCGTGTAAGTACGTGTAAGTGCTTGTACGTGCATGTAAGTACGTGTAAGTGCGTGTAAGTACATGTAAGTACATGTAAGTATGTGTAAGTGCGTGTAAGTGCGTGTAAGTGCGTGTAAGTGTGAATAAGTACGTGTAAGTGTGTGTAAGTATGTATAAGTGTGTGCACGTGCGTACAAGTGCGTGTAAGTGCATATAAGTGCATGTAAGTGTTTGAAAGTACGTATAAGTACGTGTAAGTGTGTAAGTTTATGTAAGTATGTGTAAGTATGTGTAAGTGCAATTAACTGCGTATAAGTGCGTGTAAGTGCATGTAAGTACGTGTAAGTGCATATAAGTGCATGTAAGTGTGTGCAAGTGTATGTAAATGCGGGTAAGTGCGTGTAAGTGCGTGTAACTACATGTAAGTACGTGCAAGTGCGAGTAACTGCGTGTAAGTGCGTATTAGTGCGTGTAAGTACGTGTAAGTGCGTGTAAACATGTGTAAGTACGTGTAAGTGCGTGTAAGTGTGTGAAAGTATGTGTAAGTACGTGTAAGTACGTGTTAGTACGTGTAAATGCGTGTAAGCTCATGTAAGTACGTGTAAGTAAGTGTAAGTGTGTGTAAGTGTATGAAAGTGCGTGTAAGTGTGTGTAAGTGCAGATAAGTGCGTGTAAGTGCGTGTAATTGTGTGTAAGTATGTGTAAGTATGTGTAGGTGCGTGCAAGTCTGTGTAAGTGCGTGTATGTGCATGTAAGTGCATATAAGTGCGTGTAAGTGCGTCTAAGCGTATGTAAGTTCATTTTAGTACGTGTAAGTGCGTGTAAGTTCGTGTAAGTGCATGTAACTGCGTGTAAGTGCATATAAGTGCGTGTAAGTGCGTGTAAGGACTTGTGAGTGCGTGTAATAGCATGTAAGTGCATGTAAGTACATGTAAGTGTGTGTAAGTAGGTGTAAGTGTGTGTAACTACATGTAAGTACATGTAACTACGTGTAAGTGCATGTAAGTGTGGGTAAGTGGGTCTAAGTGCGTGTAAGTGCGTGTAAGTGCGTGTAAGGACATGTAAGTGCGTGTAAGTGCGTGTAAGTACGTAGAAGTGCATCTAAGTGCGTGTAAGTGTGTGTAAGTGCATATAAGTGCGTGAAAGTGTGTGTAACTGTGTGTAAGTGCGTGTAAGTGCGTGTAACAGTGTGTAAGTGCGTGTAACTGCGTGTAAGTGTATGTTAGTGGGTGTAAGTACGTGTAAGTGTGTGTAAGTGCGTATAAGTGCGTGTAAGTGCATGTAAGTGCTTGTAAGTGCGTGTAAGTACGTGTAAGTGCGTGTAAGTGCGTGTAAGTGCTTGTAAGTGCGTGTAAGTGCGTGTAAGTATGTGGAAGTGCGTATAAGTGGGTGTAAGTGTGTGTAAGTATGTGTAAGTGTGTATAAGTGGGTGTAAGTGCATATAAGTGCATGTACGTGCGTGTAAGTATGAGTATGTGTGTGTAAATGCGTGTAAGTGCATATTGGTATGTATAAGTACGTATACGTGCGTGTAAGTGCGTGTAAGTACGTGTAAATACGTGTAAGTTTATGTAACTACATGTAAGTACGTGGAAGTGCTGTACGTACGTGTAAGTGCGTGTAAGTGCATATTAGTATATGTATCTGTGGGCAAGTGTGTGTAAGTGTTTCTAAGTACGTGTAAGTGTGTGTAAGTGCGTGTAAGTGCGTGTAAGTACGTGTAAGTGCGTGTAAGTGCGTGTAAGTGCGTGTACGTACGTGTAAGTGTGTGTTAGTACGTGCAAGTGCATATAAGTGCGTGTAAGTGCATGAAATTTTGTGTTAGTGCATGTAAGTGCGTGTAAGTGCGTGTAAGTACGTGTAAGTGTGTGTAAGTATTTGTAAGTACATGTAAGTGCGTGTAAGTACACATAAGTGTGTGTAAGTGCGTGTAAGTGCGTACAATTGTGTTTATGTACATGTAAGTGTGTGCTAGTGCATGTAAATGGGTGAAAGTACGTGTAGTTATGAGTAAGTGAGTATAAGTGGATATAAGTGTGTGTAAGTCCGTGTAAGTATGTGTAAGTGCGTGTAAGTGCGTATAAGTGCGTGTAAGTGCATGTAAGTGTGTGCAAGTGTATGTAAGTGCGTGTAAGTCCGCATCTCTGTGTGTAAGTTTGTGTAAGTGTGTGTAAGTGTGTATACGTGTATGTAACTGCATGTAAGTGCGTGTAACTGCGTGTAAGCGCGTGTAAGTGCATGAAAGTGCATGTAACTACGCGTAAGTGCGTGTAAGTACGCGTAGGTGCATGTAAGTATTTGTAAGAGTATGTAAGTACGTGTAAGTGTGTGTAAGTGCGTGTAAGTTTGTGTAAGTGTGTGTAAGTGCGTGTAAGTGCAATTAACTGTGTGTAAGTTAGTGTAAGTGCGTGTAAGTGTGTGTAAGTGCGTACAAGTGTGTGTAAGTGTGTACAAGTGCGTGTAAGTACATGTATGTGTGTGTAAGTGTGTGTAAGTACATGTAAGTGTTTGTAAGTACATGCAAGTACGTGTAAGTGCATGTAAGTGTGTGTAAGTGTGTGTAGGTGCATGTAAGAACGTGTAAGTGCGTGTTCGTTTGTTGAAGTGCGTGTAATTGTGTGTAAGTACGTGTAAGTGTGTGTAAGTGTGTGTAAGCATGGAAATGTGCCTGTGAGTGCGTGTAAGTGCTTGTAACTGCGTGTACGTACGTGTAAGTGCGTGTAACTCCGTGTAAATGTGTGTAAGTGCATGTAAGTGTGTATGAGTATGTGTAAGTGTATGTAAGTGCATGTAAGTACGTGTGAGTGTGTGTAAGTACTTATAATTACATGTAAGTACGTGTAAGTGCGTGTAAGTATGTGTAGGTGCTTGTAAGTGCATGTAAGTATGAGTAAGTACGTGTACGTACGTGTAAGTGCATGTAAGTACGTGTAAGAGTGTGTAAGTGTGTATAAGTACGTATCAGTGCGTGTAAGTGCGTGTAAGTGCGTGTAAGTGCGTGTAAGTGTGAGTAAGTATGTGTAAGTGCGTGTTGTTATGTATTGGTGTACATAAGTGTGTGTAAGTTTGTGTTAGTGTGTGTAAGTGCGTGTAAGTATGTGTAAGTGTGTGTAACTGCGTGTAAGTGGTGTAAGTGCCTCTAAGTGCGTGTAAGTGTGTGTAAGTACGTGTAAGTATGTGTAATAGGATGTAAGTACATGTAAGTGTGTGTAAGTACGTGTAAGTGTGTGTAAGTATGTGTAAGTGCGTGTAAGTACGTATAAGTGCATGCAAGTGTGTGTGAGTGTGTGTAAATACATGTAAGTGCGTGTAAGTACATGTAAGTGCGTGTAAGTACGTGTAAGTATGTGTATGTGCATATCAGTGCGTGTTAGTGCATGTAAGTGCGTGTAAGTGCGTAAGAGTGTATCTAAGTGTATGTAAGTGTCTGTAAGTGCATGTAAGTGTGTGTAAGTACGTGCAAGTACGTGTAAGTGGGTATACGTGCGTGTAAGTGCGTGTAAGTGCATGTAAGTACGTGTAATTACGTGTATGTGCATGTAAGTGCGTGTAAGTTTGTGTAAGTGTGTGTAAGTGTATGTAAGTGCGTGTAAGTGTGCGTAACTGCATGGAAGTGTGTGTAAGTGTGTTTAAGAATGTCTTAGTGTGTGTAACTGCGTGTAAGTGCATGTAATTGCATGTAAGTGTATGTACGTGCGTGTAAGTACGTGTAAGTGCGTGTAAGTATGTGTAAGTACATGTAAATGCGTGTAAGTGCGTGTAAGTACGTGTAAGTGTATGTCAGTACAAATAACTGCGTATAAGTGCGTGTAACTGCGAGTAAGTACGTGTAAGTGCGTGTAAGTACGTATAAGTGCGTGCAAGTGTTTATAAGTGCATGTAAGTGCGTGTAAGTGCATGTAAGTGCGTTAAGTACGTGTAAGTACGTGTAAGTGTGTGTAAGTGTGTATAAGTGCATGTAAGTGTATGTAAGTGCATGTGAGTGCGTGTACGTGCATGTAAGTGCGTGTCAGGGCGTGTAAGTGCATGTAAGTGTGTGTCAGTGCATGTTCGTGTGTTTAAGTGCATGTAAGTGCATATAAGTGTGTGTAAGTGCGTGTAAGTGTGTGTAAGTGCGTGTAAGTACATGCAAGTGCGAGTAAGTGCGTGTAAGTGCATATAAGTGCGTATAAGTATGTGTAAATGCGTGTAAGTACGTATAAGTGCATGTAAGTACGAGTAAGTGCGTGTATGTGCGTGTCAGTGCGTATTCGTTTGTATAAGTGCGTGTAAGTGCGTATAAGTGTGAGTAAGTGTGTATAAGTATGTGTATGTGCGTGTAAGCATGAGTAAGTGTGTGTAAGTGCGTGTAAGTGCATATTGGTACGTATAAGTACGTATAAGTGCGTGTAAGTGCGTGTAAGTACGTATAAGTACGTGTAAGTTTATGTAACTACATGTAAGTACATGGGAGTGTTGTACGTACGTGTAAGTGCGTGTAAGTGCGTGTAAGTATATGTATATGTGGGTAAGTGTGTGTAAGTGTTTGTAAGTACGTGTAAGTGTGTGTAAGTGCGTGTAAGTGCGTTTAAGTACGTGTAAGTGCGTGTAAGTGCGTGTAAGTATGTGTAAGTACATGTAAGTGTGTGTAAGTACGTGCAAGTGCGTATAAGTGCGTGTAAGTGCATCTTATTGTGTGTAAGTGCATGTAAGTGCGTGTAAGTGCGTGTAAGTACGTGTAAGTGAGTGTAAGTATTTGTAAGTGCATGTAAGTGCGTGTATGTACGTACAAGTGTATGTAAGTGCGTGTATGTGCGTATACGTGTGTGTAAGGAGATGTAAGTGTGTGCTAGTGCATGTAAATGCATGTAAGTATGTCTAAGTACAAGTAAGTGGGTATAAGTGCATATAAGTGTGTGTAAGTGCGTGTAAGTATGTGTAAGTGCGTGTAAGGGCGTGTAAGTGCGTGTAAGTGCATGTAAGTGTGTGTAAGTGCATGTACATGCGTGTAAGTACGCGTAAGTGCGTGTAAGTGCGTATAGGTGCATGTAAGTATTTGTAAGTGCGTGTAAGTACGTGTAAGTGTGTGTAAGTGCGTGTAAGTTTGTGTAAGTGTGTGTAAGTGCGTGTAAGTGCATTTAACTGGGTGTAAGTGCGTGTAAGTGCGTGTAAGTGTGTTTAAGTGCGTACAAGTGTTTGTAAGTGCCTACAAGTGTGTGTAAGTGTATGTAAGTACCTGTAAGTGTGTGTAAGTACGTGTAAGTGCATATAAGTGCGTGAAAGTGCATGTAAGTGCGTGTAAGTACGTAAAAGTGAGTGTAAGTGCATGTTAGTGTGTATAAGTGCATGTAATTGTGTGTAAGTACGTGCAAGTACGTGTAAGTGGGTATACGTGCGTGTAAAAGGGTGTAAGTGGATGTAAGTACGTGTAAGTGCGTGTATGTTCGTGTAAGTGTGTGTAAGTACGTGTAAGTGTGTGTAAGTGCATGTAAGTACGTGTAAGTGTGCATAACTGTGTGGAAGTGTGTGTAAGTGTGTGTAAGTACGTCTTAGTGTGTGTAACTGCGTGTAAGTGCGTGTAACTGCATGTAAGTGTGTGTAAGTGCGTGTAAGTGCGTGTAAGTGCTTGTAAGTACGTGTAAGTACATGTAAATGCGTGTAAGTGCGTGTAAGTATGTGTAAGTGTGTGTTAGTGCAATTAACTACGTTTAAGTGCGTGTAAGTACGTGTAAGTATGTGTAAGTGCGTGTAAGTGCGTATAAGTGTGTGTATGTGTGTACAAGTGCATGTAAGTGCGTGTAAGTGCATGTAAGTGCGTTAAGTACGTGTACGTACGTGTAAGTGTGTGTAAGTGTGTACAAGTGCGTGTAAGTTTATGTAAGTACATGTAAGTGCGTGTACGTGCATGTAAGTGCGTATAAGGGCGTGTAAGTGCGTGTAGGTGTATGTCAGTGCATGTTTGTGTGTGTAAGTGCGTGAAAGTGCATATAAGTGCGTGTAAGTGCGTGTAGGTGCATGTAAGTGCATGCAAGTACGTGCAAGTGCGAGTAAGTGCGTGTAAGTGCGTGTAAGTGTGCGTAAGTGCGTGTAAGTGTGTGTAAGTATGTGTAAGTGCATGTAGGTGCGTGTAAGTCCGCGTAAGTACGTGTAAGTGCGTGTTAGTGGGTGTAAGTGCGTGTAAGTATGTGTAAGTGTATGTAAGTGCGTATAAATGGTGTAAGTACGTGTAAGTGCGTGTAAGCATGTGTAAGTGCGTATATCTGTGTGTAAGTCCGTGTAAGTGCTTGTAAGTGCGTATAAGTACATGTAAGTGTATGTAAGTATGTGTACGTGTGTGTAAGTGCGTGTAAGTGGGTGTTAGTGAAGGTAAGTGTGTGTAAGTACGTGTAAGTGCATGTTAGTGCGTGCAAGTGCATGTGAGTGTGTGTAAGTACGCGTAAGTACGTGTAAGTGCTTGTAAGTGTGTGTAAGTGTGTGTAAGTGCGTGTAAGTGCGTGTAAGTGCATGTAAGTACGTGTAAGTGTGTTTAAGTGCGTGTATGTGCGTATAAGTATGTGTAAATGCGTGTAAGGACATATAAGTCCATGTAAGTACAAGTAAGTGCGTGTAAGTGCGTGTTAGTGCATATTCGTTTGTATAAGTGCGTGTAAGTGTGTACAAGTGTGTGTAAGTGTGTGTAAGTATGTGTAAGTGTGTGTAACTGCGTGTAAGTGTGGGTAAGTGCATGGAAGTGCGTGTAAGTGCATGTAAGTGCGTATAAGTACGTGTAATTGCATGTAAGGACATATAAGTACGTGTAAGTATGTGTAAGTACGTGTAAGTGCGTGTAAGTACGTGGAAGTATTTGTAAGTACCTGTAAGTGCGTGTAAGTGCTTGTAACTGCATGCAAGTACGTGTATGTACGTGTAACTGTGTGTAAGTGTGTGTAAGTGCGTGTAAGTGCATATAAGTGTGTGTAAGTGCATGTAAGCGTGTGTAAGTGCGTGTTAGTGCGTGTAAGTGCTTGTGATTGCATCTAAGTGTGTGTAAGTACGTGTAAGTATATGTAAGTGCTTGTAAGTGCGTGTAAGTATGTGTAAGTGTGTGTAAGTGCGTGTAAGTACGTGTACGTACGTGTAAGTATGTGATAGTGCGTGTAAGTACGTATAAGTACGTGTATGTGTGTGTAAGTGCGTGTACGTATAAGTAAGTGTGAGTAAGTGCGTGTAAGTGCGTGTTAATATGTATTTGTGCGTATAAGTGCGTGTAAGTGTGTAAACGTGTGTGTAAGTGTGTGTAAGTATGGGTAAGTGTGTGTAACTACATGTAAGTACGTGTAAGTGCGTGTAAGTGCGTGTAGGTGTGTGTAAGTGCATGTAAGTGTGTGTAAGTGTGTGTAAGTGCGTGTAAGTGTGTGTAAGTACGTGTAAGTGCGTATAAGTGCGTATAAGTACATGTAACTCCGTATGAGTGTGTATAAGTGTGTGTAAGTACGTGTAAGTATGTGTAAGTACGTGTAAGTGCGTGCAAGTATGTGTGAGTAGGTGTAAGTACGTGTTAGTGCGTGTCAGTACGTGTAAGTGGGTATAAGTGCGTGTAAGTGGGTATAAGTACGTGTAAGTGCATGTAAGTCAGTGTAAGTGCATGTAAGTGTGTGTAAGTTCGTGTATGTACGTGAAAGTGGGTGTAAGTGCGCGCAAGTGCATGTAAGTGCATGTAAGTACGTGTAAGTACGTATAAGTACATGTAAGTGTGTGTAAGTGCGTGTAAGTACGTGAAAGTATGTGTAAGTACGTGTAAGTGTGTGTAAGTGCGGGCAAGTGCGTATAAGTACTTGTAAGTGCGTGTAAGTGCATGTTAGTGCGTGTAAGTGCGTGTTACTACATGTAAGTGCGTGTAACTGCCTGTAAGTGTGTATAAGTAAGTATAAGTGCGTGTAAGTGCATGTAAGTGTGTATATGTATGTGTAAGAACGTGAAAGTGCGTGGTAGTGCATGTAAGTGTTTGTAAGTATGAATAAGTATGTGTAAGTGTGTGTAAGTACGTGGAAGTTTGTGTAGGTGCCCGTAAGTGCGTGTAAGTGCGTGTAAGTATTATTAACTATGTGTAAGTGCGTATAAGTGCGTGTAAGTATGTGCAAGTGCGTGTAAGTGCCTGTAAGTGTGTGTAAGTACGTGTAAGTGTGTGTAAGTATGTGTAAGTGTGTGTAAGTGCGTGTAAGTACGTGTAAGTACGTATAAGTGCATGTAAGTGCGTGCAAGTGCGTGTAAGTGCGTGTCAGTATTACCAAAAGTGCATGTAAGTGCATGTAAGTGCGTGTAAGTACGTGTAACTGCATGTAAGTGCGTGCAAGTACGTGTAAGTGCGTCTAAGTGCGTCTAAGTGCGTATAAGTGCGTGTAAGTATGTGTAAGTATGTGTAAGTATGTGTAGGTACGTGTATGTCTGTATAAGTACGCGTAAGTACGTGTAAGTGCGAGTAAGTGCATCTAAGTGTGTGTAAGTGTGTGTAAGTGCATACATGTGTGTGTAAGTGTGTGTAAGCATATGTAAGTGCGTGTAACTACGTGTAAGTGAGTGTAAGTGTGTATAAGTGCGTGTAAGTGCGTGTAAGTGTGTGTAAGTGTATGTAAGTATGTGTAAGTATGTATAAGTACGTGTAAGTACGTGTAGGTGCATGTAAGTGCGTGAAAGTGCATGTAAGTGCGTATAACCAGGTTTAAGTGCACGTAACTGCGTGTAAGTGTGTATAAGTGCATGTAAGTACGTGTAAGTGCGTGTAAGTGCGTGTTAGTGCGGGTACGTGCGCGTAAGTGCGTGTAAGTGCATGTTAGTACGTATTAGTGCGTGTAATTGCGTGTAAGTGTGTGTAAGGATATGTAAGTGTGTGTAAGTGCCTGTCAGTACGTGTAAGTGTGTATACGTGCGTGTAAGTATGTGTAAGTGCCTATAAGTGCGTATAAGTTCTTTTAACTACGTGTAAGTACGTGTAAATGCGTGTAACTGCGTGTAAGTGTGTCTAAGTGCGTGTGAGTATCTATATGTGCGTGTAAGTGTGTGTAAGTGCATGTAAGTGCGTGTGAGTACGTGTAAGTGCTTGTAATACGTGTAAGTGCGTGTAAGTGGGTGTAAGTGCATGTAAGTGCTTGTAAGTGCGTGTAAGTACGTGTAAGTGTGTGTAAGTGCGTATAAGTTTATGTAAGTGCGTGTAAGTGTGTCTAAGTGCGTGTAAGTGCGTATAAGTTCATGTAAGTGCGTGTAAGTGTGTGTAAGTGCGTGTAAGTGTGTGCAAGTGTGAGCAAGTATGTGTAAGTGCGTGTTTGTACGTATTCGTACATATAAATGTGTGTTAGTGTGTGTGTGTGTGTGTGTAAGTATGTGTAAGTGTGTGTAACTGCGTGTAAGTGCATATAAGTGCGTGTAAGTGCGTGTAAGTGCGTGTAAGTGCGTGTAAGTGTGTGTAACTACGTGTGAGTGCGTGTAAGTGTGTATAAGTGCGTGTAAGTACATATAAGTGCATGTAAGTACATGTAACTGCGTGTAAGTGTGTATAAGTGTGTGTAAGTACGTGTAGGTGTGCGTAAGCACGTGTAAATGTCAGGCGGAGATCCACCGTATCTCTAGTAGGAAGAAGACGGATCTGCGGAAGGAAATCGCAGCGACCCACAAGTCCGCGAAAAGTGGCAGCTGCAACCAGAGATGCGCGGAGGAGGATGAAGGGGAGGCCGCGGAGCATGGGAGAACGCGTAAGGCATGCTGGCTCCCACAACAAGATTACGGTAGAGCGTGGGGTGGCACGGAATCCAGCAGCGGTGAAGGAAAAGAGGCGGGGAAAGTTGCTGCAAGGAAGCAAAAATCGACGATGACCTTTCCATGGCTATTGGAAGCGATGGCCGCGGTGGAGCCAATAAGGGGCGGGATAGCAGGGTGAGAATCCACGGTGAAAAGAGAACATGTGCCGAGCTGCGGAGAAGCGGGAATGAAGAAGGAGTGTCGGACGTGCAAGATACCCGCCGGCAGAACCAGACGTGAGGAAGAGGGCGGCAGGAGTTCAACCAATGAAAAACCAGGGTTTGCAGCAGTAATCAAGGAAGAGGAACCGGGAGAACGCAGTGCGTGAAGACAAATATTCAAGGAAGAAGACAAGACCGCGTGCGCCCAGGCGCGGAGTAGAGGAAGAAGTAGTAGTAGGGCAGGGAGATGTAGGAGTAGTCTGGTGTGTGTGATCAATGACAAGACCCACGGTGCGCGTGACGCACCGCGCGGAGTCCGAGGTAGGGCAAAGAGTGTGGTATAAGGAGACGGAGAGAGCTAGGTTTGGTGAATATAAAGTAGTGGTGTAGCGGAAGAACTAGTGTGACAAAGTAATCTGTCCTCAATTTAATCTTGTGCCATCTGACTTAATACAAGCCCGATTCCCATCTTTTTGAGGATCAGATTGCCATCTCATGTCTTATTAATCCGTGCAAGTCTCTGTCAGGTTCACACTCCCGCTTTCCTTGTGAGATCCGCACCTGCTAGAGGAACCTGAAGAATGCTCTCCGCAGAGTTACTCCGCGGAGGACGAATTCTTCCCCTCTGAGTGTGTGCGCATTTTACTGCTTGATCCGCTTCCAATCTTGGGTCCAACAAGGAGTCCGCTAAGTATCATCACTACCACGGAACGCAAGAAGGGTGAAGGGTGCGGCTGGCGATTCCGTGGCCTTGCCCACGGCCACGGAAGGGGGTTCCGTGGGCGGAGGAGTCATAGGCCACGAGGTGGTAGACTCTCATGCCGGCAAGGAGCGAGCCGTGGAGAACTACCCACACACGGGATCCCTATGGTGTGAAGCATCCGGGAAAGACCAGGAGAGGCAGCGGAGGAGCACTAAACAAGTGTTACACGGAACCGCAGAATGACAGAGTTGCGGAATAGACCAGGCGCGAAACCAGAGAGCGCGGGAGGAGAGCACTGCGCGACAAAATTTGGGGTATCAGTGTCATGGTGCTTTGAGCATGGACACTTCTTTGCTCTTTGCTAGCATAACTGCACGTACCTTTAGATTCAGTCATACATGTTAGCAGCCAGCTTTGTACATAAGGACACGCGGAGGTGGCACCAAGTGCATTCACAGCAAACCCATGTACGCCACTTCGTGCCGCGGCGTGCAGCCACACAAGCGAACAGCAAAGACACCTCGCCCGCACCCTCTCGCACGCTAGTCAGTTCGTCGCTGGGCGCGGACCCACGAGTACAGCACCGAAGGGTCACCGAGTGGTTGGAATAGCTACACTGGCGGCGTATCATGGACGTGCTGCAGGACCGCGTGGAGGTGGAAAGCTTACATAGCCAAGATGTGTGCGAGACCCACTAGCTCCAAGCCAACGAATCTATGGAGCATAGTTGGTTTTCCAATGTGCCACCGCCAGCAGACGGACTTTCCGAGACTGGAAGGTCCCTGGCGTACCAAGGTACAGTCTACCAGCGGCGTGGCGGAAGACAGCCACCACGGATAGGAGAGGAGGACCACCTGCCCTCTGCGCCCCTCGCATGGTTGGAAAACCTCCTGGCCCCATGCATCTTCAGGGTGCCAACCATGGAGGCTGCTCAACGCCACCAACTGCAGCCGGGATATATGCTGGCGGAACACTCACCCTCAGCAGAAGGAAAAATAGGGGTGAGACAGCCGCCGCAGGGAGTATCCACCGATCAGTTAGGCATGCCGCCTGCCATGCAAGAGACAGAGCAGCAGCCCTACCGACCCACAGCAGAGCAAGCAGCAGTGGGTCAAACAACTGGTGCTGGGCTGCCCATCGCTACGGAAGAAGTACCCCTCCAAGTGAATCCGCGGCTGACTACTGTGGACAACCCAGTAATACCAAGTGTGAGGGCAACGGCAAGTCAGAATCCACCATTTGTGGGATGGCAAGGGACACCACGGTGTGAACAAAGAGGGGGGATGGTGCACCAACCCCTTCTGGCTCCGCGGCCACTACATGCAACTGAGCAGCTACTCGCAGGACCACAGCCTCAGCCCAACCCAGGATTGCCGGGCACTCTGCCGCAAGCGGGACTTGTGACAACTCTCTCTACCCCAGCTTTGCCGGGTTGGATGATGATGGGCACATGGGCCACGCCCTCCGCAGCGGGAGTAACACCACAGACCCCTATGCAACTAACACCGTCACAGCAACCGCCAGTCCCCATGGCGGCGCAAATGATGCCCGTGACGGTTCGATACCCGATCTATCATCAACAGCCGATGGGTACAGCGCGAGCTGGAATTGCAATCCATACACCACCACCTACCAGCCAGGTATAGAGAAGTGTGCCCCACTCCGCCTATCCTGCGCTCCCGCCAAATCCAAGGACCACGGCAACCCCTACGGTACCTACTACCACACCGCTCTACCACTTTTCACTGTCACACCCTCTACCTCAGGGCTATTGGTTGCCAGGACCTAGGGCCCGTGCCGCACCGAGCACACAGACACCGCCCCTTGGGACTACCTTCTACTCCGCACCCTACGCGACACAGGCGACCCCTGCGACTCACTACTATGCCCTTTCGGCGGCAGCCCCAATGAGCGGCCCAACACTAGCACCCCAGGGGCAGCCACAAGTTAGCCACGTGGGTTATTTGGCTGCCGCAGCATCGCATCCGCTCCCTGTATTGACATCCATGGCTGACCGGAGCACTTTGCCCCAGCTGCAATACGTACGTGCGCAACCAGCTAACATTCCGCGCCTGGACATCTTCAAGGGGATCCCTGAAGAGGACCCGTGGACATGGTTGAAGTAGATCACTATACATGCAAGCATAGGGCGGATCCCACTAGATCTTTGTCTGGCCACCGTAGAGCTCCATCTGCAGGGCGTTGCGGAGGACTGGTACAATGCACAAGCGCCGTTCAACTCCTTCGAGGACTTTGGCAACGCGCTGATCGAGCATTTCAAGTGGCTGACCAAGGAAGAAGCACTTCGCAAAATTGAAAAGGAATTCATGCAAAGGGACAGCAACATTCGCAGGTTTTTGGATCAGTTCCTCATTTGGGCATCAGTCGGAAAGAGCCCTCAAGGGGAAGGACTGCCGTTGTGGGTCCTCTTGCAAAATCTCATCCGCGTACTCCCCGATGAGGTCAGCGGTCTGATGATCCCTCAGCGCTACCAGTCCCTACAGGATGCGGTGTAAGACGCCACGACCATTTCTACACGGCAACGGTATACGCGACAGCATCAAGGTGGACATTTGCATACTCTAGCACCAGCAACACCGGCCTCTCAGCCCAAGCCGAAGGCGTGTTACTCCTACCAGAGCCTGGAGCACATCGCTCAAGACTGCCCGCGCAGGCGACAGGGTGCTCCGCGCACCGACCCCATGCGGCAAGACCCTATGGTGCAGCAGTGGCAGCGGTATTATAATCAACCATGGCAGGAACAGCAGCATCAGCAGCAGACGCAAGCTGGGCAGCAGGCACCAGATCATCAAACCTAGACTGCCCCGGGTAGGCAAGGTATTCTGCCCAACCCACAGGCATCCGCAAACTCTACGAGCGGAGCCCGCAACGTCAAGCTGGGGCTGCAGATGGCGGAGAATGAGACCACAGAATTGCATCCCACTACGGCAGAGACCACTCTCATTGCACGAGCCCAAGAATTAGGCTTGCGCGGATGGGATCTACAGATAGCAGCCAGAGTACAGGAGGATCTATGGCGGAAGGCAGAGGCCACGGAGGAGCGATTCCAGGAGGCAGTTGTCAATCGCACCATCGTACCGGAAAAACGACGACAGACAAAACCACCACTCCGAATAGAGAAGCAACCTGCCCCATCTTTGCACACACCCACCACAGCTCCAGCGGTCGCAGAGGGAAGCACCGACCCCGTCAAACACCTATTTACCACCCCCCTTGCGGAAGCCAACTTTTTTGAGTTCCTCCGCATTCATTCGGAGATTGCACCGCTACTAAAGGAGGAGTTTTCCAGGGCCAATCAAGGTCTCCAAGCTGTGGGCATCTCCCTCAACTGTACCACACCTACATCCGGTACACAGAACACCTGTCGTGCGATGCCCGACAATTCATTAGCATTAAGCCCCGCGGAAGGAGAGAGGGGATGGGCACCACAGCCCTTGGAACCACCGCGAAGGGATTACAACCACTACGAGGTTGCCTGTTATATGGTTTGGATATGTGGATGGAAGTTCCTGGCCATCATCCACACAGGGGCCACTCACACCATTGTGGCGTTCCGCGTCCTTCTCGTGGTCGGATGGGCAGACCGCATCCTCTCCACGCCGCCTTTTCACCAACTCGGCGCTGGAATGGACTATGGAGATGGGAAAGTTCACAGCCTCCCCATGCGGGTGGGATCCCTCCATGAATCGTTGAACGTCCAAGTCACTCAAGCCAGAACATATGACGTGCTCCTGGGCATGGATTACTTGGTACCGCGACGGAACAACCTTCTCTTCTCCCTTGGAATCATGCAACTGAGCTCTGCATCCGGGGACGCAGTGTTTTCCCCCATCACCATCGTCAACAGGATAGCGGTGACTATAACTGGCAGCGAATCCTTCTCTCTCCTGCATGCTGCGGCAGAGGACTATCAAGCCCATGAAAGCAGGTTGCCATCTATCTCAGCCAATTTGCCTATTGCAGAACAGGTCACAACAGGTGAATGGCAGGAACTCGCGGAGGAGTCAACCGAGCCCGGAGTAGAGACCAACCTCCTGGGGCTGTGGCACAAGGGACAACGAGTCCTAGGAGATGGACTCCCACTCAAGGAAGAGGAGGAATTCTACCCATGCCACAAAACAGCACCATCACTACCACCGCGATGGGATCACATGCTCCACTCACGACTTTCTCCCACACAAAAGCAGGATTTATGCGACCTGCTGGACGCATTTGCGGACATCTTCGCCAGGTCCACGGTTGGTCTGGGAGCCATGGAAGCCTTCCACGTCATATCCACGGGGGACTTCGCGCCGACAAAACAGAGGGTGCGACGCATCCTCACGGAACAAGAAAAGATTATCACAGAGGGGCTCGCGGAGCTCAGCGCGCAAGGGGTGATCGTCCCAATCGTTAGCCCCTGGCGTGCCAACTTGGTCATCGTGGGGAAACCAGACCGGTCCAAGCAATTTTGCGTTGATTTCCGCGACCTCAACCGTGTAACCGAGGAGGATGCGTACCCCATGTCACTAATCATCGACATACAGAAGCACCAGCAGGGCTACGGATGGTTCGCGAAGCTCGACATAATGGCTGCCTTCCATGCTGTCCCCATGTACCCGGACTCCATCGCCAAGACCGTGTTTGTGACACCGGAGGGACTATACGTGTTCACACGCATGTCCTTTCGACTCCGAAATGCCAGCGCGACATTTCAGCGGGTCATGGACTCCACCGTCCGCGGCATCCCCAATGTCGATTGCTACATTGACGACATCATCGTTGCGGCCCACATCTTCAAGGAACTGTTCTCCTCCCTAGCCGCTGTCTTTGCTGCCCTCCGTAGGGCTAACCTTAAGCCCAAGGTAGCCAAGTGCTGTATCGGAACTCCGGAAATGGAGTTCTTCGGCTTCGTGACGAGTGCGGATGGCATCAAGACTGACCCAGAGAAGATCGCGGCAGTACAAGAATGGTGCCAGCCCACTTCCGCAGGGCAAGTAAAGATCTTCCTGGGCTTTGTCTCCTTCTACAAGAAGTTTGTCCGTGACCATGCACGCATCATCAAGCTGCTCCAGACGTTGACACACCAGGATGTGCCATTTGACTAGACATCAAAATGCGCGGATGCCTGGAAGGAAATCAAGCACCGCCTCGTTACCGCGTCCATGCTTGAGTTCCCCGACTTTAACCTCCCATTTTCCATCAGCACTGATTGGTCGCAGGACGGGCTAGGCGCTATCCTATCACAGACAGTGCAGAAACCCACCCAGAAGGTGAATGCCTACGCCAGTCGTGCCCTCACTGAAGGAGAGCGAAAGTATCCGCCGGTGAAGGGCGCATGCTTGGCTGTCCTTTAGGCACTCCAACACTTCCGCGACTACATAAAGAATGGCAAGCCATTCACGGTTTTTACGGACCACCAAGCCCTCCAATGGCTCCTCACCACTCAGAACTCCACTAGGCTAGGATGTCCATGAGGGCATCCTAGCCAAGTGGGCACTCCTCCTGCAGGGCTACAACATGAAGATCAAGTACCAGCCTGCGGTTGCCAACGGCAACGCGGATGCCCTGAGCCAACTTCCGCGCCCTGCCTGGCCAGAACATGAACAGGCACCTCCGAATGCTGCGGAGGCACCTCCGAATGCTGCGGAGCATATCCCTGATGTCGAGACACCACCTCCAATCACTGAAGCACAATGGGAGGGAGTGGCACGAGAATTTGATGAGGAGGAACAGGAGGTTGCCTTGCAACTCCCAAATGAACTCGACCCCATCGCGGAGTTGGCACCCACGGAGACCCTACCAGCCCTCTCCATGTTTGGCCTAGAGCTTGCTCGCAGGTGGAACCCCACTATGCGCGGTTGGACGCTGGAGAAAATCACACCCCAGCTTCCCCCACGACATGCGCCCCTGCGAACCTCGCGACCTTTCGCTGCTACACCACGGACCTGCCCCACAAGCAACCCGCACTCTCATGTCCCCGCCACACCACTCCTTGACAATTGCCATCCCCTCACTATGGTAGACTTCCTTCTTCACTCCCCCGAGTCTGCAGAGAGTCTCCGCGCCCTCTTCACCACTCACAATACCTCCCTTTCCCCTCTTGGCATCCGCCTCTCATGCACCCAAGACAGCATGACCGGCATCCGCCTGCTATCCCGATGCATCCTCCTCACTCACTCTAGTGTGCACGGTGCCGCCGCACGCGCCTCACGTACCTGGTCACACGCGGTACTCACCCCAGGACCGCCCGCACCCTTCGAGGTCTGCGTGGCCTGGTGTTATGTGTGGATATGTGGACGCAAGGTCGTGGCCATCGTGGACACCGGTGCCACACACACCACGATTGCGCTCCGGCTGGTACGCGCGCTCCACATGCAGCACCTCATCCAGCCCACTCGACTCCACTTCTCTATCTCCACCGGGGACATCGACGCGCCGCTCGGACAGATCGCGGGCCTCCCCATGCACGTGGCAAATGTACATGCAGCACACACTATCCAAGTTTGCGATGTCCGCACGTATGACATCTAGCTCGTGGCAGACTTGCTCGCGCCGCGCCAAGCTGATACATTAATCGGTGCAGGCATCCTGAGTCTCATTTTGAGTTCCGGCATTCGATCGTTCACTCTGCTCTTCACTTTGCATCGACCATCTCCTCGCACATTCCTCTCCACCTTTGACTCAGCTCTCACCGGCACTCGACATACTCGACGGATAACGCGCAAAAGGGCTCTCGCCCGCGGAACATCCGATATGGCACGCAACCAAAGCACGGGGTCCGCGCCTTTGTCGCGGGGGGGTGGATCATCCCGACGACAGCTACGGCGCCCTGCTCTTAACACGGGCGCGGGACACTACCCGGCACAGACACCAACATCACCAACGGGGACATCGTCCCTACCGCGGCCGGGTCCCACAACAAGGACTGCGCCGGTAAGGACACCAGCACCGCACACGGCCGCAACATGCGTGTCACGACTTGGCTCTGTGACTAGAACACCTCCAACACCGGTGACGGCCAGGCTAGCAGCAGCTGCGGCCTCAGCGCAGGCCAGCCCCGCCGCAGGGACGATCCTGACTCAAACCACAACACCGGCAGCGGCAATCCCACCTCGGTCCAGCCTTGCGGAAGGCACACCAACACAGGCCACCCCGCCCGCGGCCAAATCACCAGGCCCATCGCGACAAGGCCCGGCCACAAGCACACCACCAACGCCGATCCTCAGGTGCATGGAGCCCGAGGCAGGAGCTACGCAAGCAGCGACAAGAACAGCCGCCACACGGACATCAAGCCCACGAGATGTTGCCTGGTCACTGATCACCCCTGTCCCCTCCCCGGCTACGACGGCGCTCTCTCACTCACTGCCGACCTCGCGCGATAGCCCAACTTGACAACCCGCACGCCCATTGTTGGGCACAGGAACGGTGATGGAAGGGATAAGAACGTACCTCAAAGAAAGCTCAGAGGACAGCAGGGAGTAGCCCAAGGAAGCCTTGCTACTTCAAGTAGTGAGCAGCGTCATGCTCCAATTGCTGACAGAGATTCTAGAAGTGATCCGCGCGGAGTTCGCGGATTCACTGTTCGGCAAAATGTGGCAGGTGGTGGTAAAGGGAGCAGCAAATGGGGGTGCTAGCCCTTGGATTTTACGAAAGGCAAGTGCTTCTCCTCGAAATAGCAGGCGCAAAGCGCCTTGTCTTGGCGTTGTGGGACAGCCTCAGCATCAAAACAGGGATGGCCAGTGACATGACAGGCGTTGCAGAACTATTGGACACCAAGCGAGCGGACCCATCACTGGAGGCCGCCCCAATATGGTGGAACATGGTGCGGAGGGACCTGCGGAGCAGTCCGGACAAACGTTACGTGTATCTGCTCCAGGAGAGGGCCAGAGCCCATATTCTGTACCACGTGAACGACCAGGCACCTGGATCGGCGGAGGCACCACGACGAAGATCCGCAGCAGATGAGTGGAGGTGGGGATACTTGCTCAACCTTGTCTACGCCAAGTGGCGTGTTCAGTACCCATAAGAGGAGAGATTGCGGCTTGCTAACACTCGGGTGCCGGAGGGACGGTAGATGGAGGCCATGGAAAAGTGTTGGACGGCGATGCTCCATAATGTGATACGCACCAGGGTGGCGACAGCGGTTGCGGAAGTACACAGGACCGTGATGCGAGAAAAAGGACTGCGTCTCAAGCAAGAAGAGGTGCGACACTGGGCAAAGGAGGCGGCGGAAGTATGCCGACAAGACAAGAGCAGGAGGGATGCGGAGGTGGAAGAGGCTCGTGAATACACCCAACCCACCCCTCAGTTGTAGTAGATGCAAGAACGCCTGCGGAAAGAATGGGAGGAAGACGCAGCCAAAGCAGATCGGGCGGTCGCAGAGGCCACGGTGATATATGCCCAATTGGCCAAGGAGCGGGAAGCGGCGGCCAAGGCAGATACGGAAGATGTGGAGGAGCACGTTAGGGAAACTATGGGGGAAGCAGAAGTAGCGGCAACGGCGGTGGAAGCAGAGGCAGCAGCAGTGGAGGCAGCAGGAGCGGCGGCAGCAGAGGCAACGGCATAAGGAAAATAGGTAGCAGTAACGGCGGTGGAGGCAACGGTGGCAGCGACAAAGGAGGCAGCAGCAGCAGCAGCCACGGAGGTACAAGTAGCAACGGGAACACAAGTAGATGCGGAGGCAGCCGGAATAGGAGCAGGTAGTACAGCGGTAGAGACAGCAAGGGAAAAAACAATAACCAGAGTAGCGGTTAGGCAGGAGAAGAAAAGCAAATGGGGAAGAGATACAAAGCTGGTGCCAAGCGCCACCACCTAGAGCCATCCGCTGGCGCCCTCCGGCGGAAGGCACAACTCCAGGCCCGAGCGGCGGCAGTGGTGCGGAGGGTAGCAAGAAGGCTACGCCAGATCAGAACAACAGTGCCAGCAGCAGAAACCGGCTAAAGTGAAGAGCCGGGGCAGACTCTTCAGGAGGAGACCACTCGTGCTCTGAAAGGAAAGAGGAAGGCGGAAGAGGCAGCGGCCGTGGAGCCACAGAAGGAGAAACAGCCTTGTACACATGAAGGCTCCAGCCCCAGCGTTACTCCGGAGCAGTTAGTGCAAACCCAGCAGGAGGTCGCGCAAGCAGCAAAGCTCCTGATGGCAGTCTTTCGCAAAGTTCATATGCCAGCGGAAATGGTGCCGGCCTCACTGCGACCTATCTTGATGGAAACCGCCACAGCACCCGTCCGCAAAGGGGCTGAAAAAAGGGGACACACGGAGATAGAGGCGGTAGTGATGGTGGTCTCCGAGATCAGTGAATCGCCGGGAGGTTCAAAAGAGGAGCACCCCATCACACACAGCTAGAGACTACTACGGGCACCGGGAGCGGCTCCGCAGAGAAAAGAGGAGGTGATTGAGCTGCACCGCGTTGGTGGACGCAGCATACGACCGAGCGGCCCCGCTGAGAGCAGGCTGCAAGACGAGTGGGATGAAGGGGAGCCTCGAGCGGTTGGAATCCTTTGGCTATTCCCTACACCTGATTCCGGGGACAGAGAGCCGCCGGTCTACAACGAGGAGAACCACAAAAAGTTCAATGTGATGAAAGCGGAGCAGGATGGAAGGCGGGCGTACGGGCTGCCGGAAAGGGTGCAGGAAACGAAGCGAAAGCCAGGGGAAGCGGTGGCAAAGAAAACAGGGAGAAAGGGGTCCATGGAGACGCAGGACTGGCAGATCTGGCAGACCGCCCATATCCTTCTCCGCGCTAGCAGTAAGGAGCAGCAAAAAGCGGCGGCGCAAAAGGTGTACGCGGATCTGGAGACACGGCTGGGTGTGGAGTTCGACCGGATTAAAAAGGACGACCTGGCCCGCTTGTGGGAGCAGTATGCATGGGAGGATGGCCGTCTCTAGAGATTAACCCTGCGCGTCTTGTGGGTACCCCAGGCCACGTCGCAAAGGGCAGTTGTGGAAGCCTACCACCACCATCACCACATTGGTGTGTAGGCGCTAAAGGATCGCGTAACATCTATCATCCACATGCCGAACTTGGCGGCTCTCATTAAAGAGGTGATGCAGCACTGTACCCCCTGCAGAAGAGCACGGAAAACCACGCCACGGGACCAATCGGTGTTCCAACCCTCCCCTATCGGCGAGCCGTTGGAGAAGATCACCATCGACTTCCACGGGCCCCGCGAGCACCGCAACCAGGGGAACCGGTACTGGGTTGTAATGGTGGACCACGTCACAAAGTTCCTCTCGGTCGGCGCTGTGCCCAACAAGAGCTCAGCCACTGCGGCAAGGCTCATCCGCAAGGAGATCTTTTACCGCTTTGGTGGATGCAATGTGGTGTACAGCGACAATAGCACAGAGTTCATGGGGGCCTTCAGAGAGGAGCTAGAGGAGTGAGGGGTCCGCCATGTACACTCCGGGCGGTACAGACCAGAATCCCAGGGGCAAGTGGAGCGGGTGCATGAAATACTAAAGCAAGCAGTGGCCACCGCGGAGGGTAGCAGCTGGGCAGAGAAGCTGAAGAAGACGGCGCACTTCATCAACACAACACCCAACCGTACAACCTCCTTCTCACCTGACATGCTGCTCTTCGGACAACGACCGCGGGCGGCGATGGGCATGCCCCAGAAGTCGCTGAGGCTACCACTTGCTCCAGAGGAGCAAGAGAAGCTCTCGGAGGAGAAGGACAAGGAGGTCGCAAAATGGTTCTGCAAGCGCTGTGAAAGGACAAAGGCCATGCGGGCAGAGGCGCGGTTGAGGGGTTCTATCGCTGCCTTGCGCGGATGCGATGCGGCCAACCGACGACCGAACCAGTGGCCCAATAAGAAGGGCCACTTGGTGTATCTCCGCCCCTTCCCCAATGAACGGCGAGAGGCAGGGGAGTCGTGGGAGGTGTACCGTGTGGCTAGCGTTGAGGCGAAGCAAGTGTGGCTGGAAGGACCGGAAGGGTTCAACGACCGCAGTTATCCGGCCACGGAGTTTGTGCTGCTGCCACTAGCATGGCAAACGCACATCCCTGGGACGGGAGGTTGCCTGCCGCCTCTGGGACAACGGAAGGGTTCTTGGTGATGGAGAGCGGAGGAGGTGTTGGACGTCTGCGAAAGGCAAGTTTCACAACAAGAGCAGGAATGGAGCCAAGAACTAGAGGAGATTGAGGAGGAGGAATCTGATGTCCACGAACTGGCCGCAGAGGAGGTGAGGAAGGAACAACGGCAAGAGCAGCTGCGGCGGGGGTAGAAGTGGGAGCAGCAAGAGAAAAGACGGCAGGAACAGAGGGAGCAGCAGGACCGGAGAAAGGAGCGGACTGAAGGAAGGGTCGAGCTACAGCTCAAGCAAGCCTCAACGTGGGTGGCCCAGCAGCAACCCTAGAGAGCATCACTGTGAACAAGGGTATCGATGAGCCCTAAGGCCTTGGCCAACTACACGGGCCCGTGTGTATGGTGTGGAGAAGATCTCCCTACCGAGCCACTCCTAAATGTGGTGTGCCGGGTGTGCAAGATTCCCGTACACCAGTATGCTGGCAAAACTTCTAAGACTTGCATCGGACAAAATTGCACCTACCTGCAGTGCCTGAAGGAGGCCGCTGAGAAGGAGGCCACAAAGAAACAAGATGAGGAAGAGGGAGCAGGACCCGCAGCTGGGGGAGCACCACCCCGCGGAAGATGGGATCCAAAAGGGGAGGAGGAGGAGGAGGAAGAAGAAGAAGAAGGGCCCCCAGAGCGAAGGAGAGGTCTGCGCTCCATTTCGGAGCTACGATGAGGCAGTGGCAAGCGGAGGAACAAGTCGTGGCAAAAGAAAGAAGGAGGAGGAATTCGAAGAGAAGAAATGTGCTCAATGCAGCCAGTGGTGTGGAGTGGCAGTGCAGGACTGTGGCGGATGCCTCCACAAGATCTACACTGGTTGCCTAGCACTACCTCATGATGGGCGCGGAGGGCAAAGCGGGGTTGCGGTATGTGGGAGGTGCAAGGAGGAAATTGAGAAGCAACGAGGTGTTTGCAAGGCACCTTGATTGAATGAGGAAGAAGAAGAGGAAGAATCGGAGGAAGGTGAAGAAGACGGTGCATTTCATCAACACAATACCCAGCGGTGCAGCCTCCTTCTCACCCCACATGCTGCTCTTCGGACAACCACCGCAGGCAGCGATGGGCATGCCCCAGAAGCCGCTTAGGCTACCACTTGCTCTAGAGGAGCAAGAGAAGCTCTCGGAGGAGGAGAAGGACAAGGAGGTTGCAGAATGGTTTCGCGAGTGCTATGAAAGGACAAAGGCCATGCGGGCAGAGGCGCGGTTGAGGGGTTCTATCGCTGCATAGCGCAGATGCGATGCGGCCAACCGATGGCTGAACCATGGATCCGTTAAGGAGGGCCACTTGGTGCATCTCCGCCCCTTCCCCAATGCAGGGCGAGAGGCAGGGGAGCCGCGGGAGGTGTACCGCATGGCTAGCGTTAAGGCGGGGCAAGTGTGGCTGGAAGGACCGGAAGGGTTCAGCGACCACAGTTATCTGGCCACGGAGTTTGTGCTGCTGCCACCAGTATGACAAACGCACATCCCTGGGACGGGAGGTCGCCTGCCGCCTTTGGGACAGCGGAACGGTTCACGGGGATGGAGAGCGGAGGAGGTGTTGGACGTTTGCGAAAGGCAAGTGTCAAAGCAAGAGTAGGAATGGAGCCAGGAACTAGATGAGATTGAGGATAAGGAATCTGATGTCCGCAAACTGGCGGCAGAGGAGGTGAGGAAGGAACAACGGCGAGAGCAGCTGCGGCCAGGGCAGCCGCGGGAGCAGCAGGAGAAAAGATGGCAGGAACAAAGGGAGCAGCAGGACTGGAGAAAGGAGGGGACTGAAGGAAGGTTAGAGCCACAGCCCAAGCAAGCCTTAGTGGGGGTGGCCCAGCAGCAACCCCAGAGAGCACCACTACGGTCAAGGGTGCCGATGAGCCCTAAGGCCCTCGCCGACTACACGGACCCGTGTGTATGATGCGGAGAAGATCTCCCTGTCGAGCCACTCCTATAGGTGGTGTGCCGGGTTTGCGGGAATCCCGCACACCAGTATGCTGGCGGAACTTCTAAGACTTGCATCGGACAAAATCGCACCTGCCTGCGGTGCGTGAAGGATGTCGATGAGAAGGAGGCCACAAAGAAACAAGATGAGGAAGAGGGAGCAGGACCCGACGCCGGGGGAGCACCACCCCGTGGAAGGTGGGAGCCAGAAGGGGAAGAGGAGGAAGAGGAGGAAGAAGAAGAAGGACCCCGAGAGCAAAGGAGAGGTCCGTGTTTCGTTTTCAAGGCCATGATGAGGTAGTGGCAGGCGGAGGGACGGGTCGTGGCAGAAGAAAGAAGGGGGAAGGAATTGGAAGAGAAGAAATGCCCTCAATGCGGCCAGTGGTGGGGAACGGCAGTGCAGGGCTGTGGCGGATGCCGCCGCAAGATCTGCAACGTTTGCCTAGCACTACCTCGTGATGGGCGCGGAGGGCGAAGCGGGGCTGCGGTCTGCAGGAGGTGCAGGGAGGAAATCAAGAAGCAACGAGGTGTTTGCAAGGCACCTCGATTGAATGAGGACGCAGAAGAGGAATAATCCCAGGAAGAGGATGGATCGGGAATGGAAGGGCACCAATCCGCGGCATGTTGCACATGCATAAAGACGGTGCAGGATGGGGAAAGGTGTGCTCTCTGCACAAGGTCTGCACACCGCGAAGGCCTGGTGGCGGGCAACTCTGCCTAGAAGGGCCAATGTCACCAATGTGTGGGCAATGAGGTCCTTGAGACAGACTTCTACCGCAGCCTCCTCGTTGAGACCCGAGAACCTGCGTGTGCCGCCTGCCCGGAAGGAATGACGGAGTTCGGCAAGGGATGTGGCATGTGCCTGAAGACGTGCTACCAGTAATGCGGCAAGAGGGGCAAGGAAGGAGTGTGGACATGCCACCAATGCTTGGCTCAGCCCAGAAAAGAAGATTGGGGTGCAAAAAACGCCGGGCTACATTGCTGCAAAGTCGGATGCATGGGGATCGTCACATGGACGGCATGTCACAGTGAGCACTGCGGGCGATGGGCTCATGCGCAGTGTGTCATAGAGGTGGGAAGGAATGAGGAAGGGCAGATGGTGTACCGCTCCACTAGTTGCATGATGTATGAACGGATCCCGCACTGCTCAACCTGCAAAAGAAGACTGGGTACTGAGGACATCACTGCAGGAGCCTGATGCGAAGGGTGCCAGCTGTATGTACATCAGGAGTGCTCCGCAATATATCAGCGTGAGGGCGGAGAGGTGGAGATGTACTGCCGCCCTTGCCAGCAACGGTAGTGGCCAGGTCCCCAAGGAAAGTTCACACGCCTGTTGCGCTAACAAGACTCTAGGACAGAGTCTTGAAAAGGAGGGGGTTGGGGGCATCAGTGTCAGGCGGAGATCCACCGCATCTCCGCTTCAAAGAAGACGGATCCGCGGAAGGAAATCGCCGCGACCCACAAGTCCGCGGAAAGTGGCAGCCACAACCAGAGATCCGCGGAGGAGGATGAAGGGGAGGCCGCGGAGCATCGGAGAACGCGCAAGGCATGCTGGCTCCCACAACAAGATTGCGGTAGAGTGTGGGGTGGCACGCAATCCAGCAACGGTGAAGGAAAAGAGGCGAGGAAAGTTGCCGCAAGGAAGCAAAAATTGACGATGACCTTTCCATTGCTATTGGAAGTGATGGCCCGGAGGAGCCAAGAAGGGGCGGGATAGCAGGGTGAAAATCCGCGGTGGAAAGAGAACATGTGCCGAGCCGCGGAGAAGCGGGAATGAAGCAAGAGCGTCGGACGTGCAAGATACCCGCCGGCAGAACCAGACGTCAGGAAGAGGGCGGCAGGAGCTTGGCCAATGAAAAACCAGGGTTTGCAGCGGTAATCAAGGAAGAGGAACCGAGAGAACGGATCACGTGAAGACAAAGATTCAAGGAAGAACACAAGACCACGCACCCAAGCCGCGGATTAGAGGAAGAAGTAGTTGTAAGGCAGGGAGATGTAGGAGTAGTCTGGTGTGTGTGATCAAGGACGAGACCCGCGGTGCGCGTGACGCGCCGCGTGGAGTCCGAGGTAGGGGAGAGAGAGTGGTAGAAGGGAATGTAGAGAGCAACGTTTGGTGAATATAAAGTAGTGGTGTAGCGGAAGAACTAGTGTGACAAAGTAATCTGTCCTCAATTCAATTTTGTGCCATCTGACTTAATACAAGCCGGATTCCCGACTTGTTGAGGACCCGATTGCCATCTCATGTCTCATTAATCCGCGCAAGTGTCAGTCAGGTTCACACTCCCGCTCCATCTGAGATCCGCAGCTGCTAAAGGAACCCAAAGAATGCTCTCCGCGGAGGGACTTCGCGGAGGACGAATTCTTCCCCTCTGAGTGTGTGCGCGTTCTACTGCACGATCCGCTTCCAATCTTGGGTCCAACAAGGATTCCGCTAAGTATCATCACCACTAGGGAACGCAAGAAGGGTGAAGGGTGCACTGGCGATTCCGCGCCCTTGCGCATGGCCACGAAACAGGGTTCTGCGGGCGGAGGAGTCAGAGGCCACGAGGTGGCAGACTCTCGTGCCGGCAAGGAGCGAGCCACGGAGCACTACCCACACGCAATATCCATAGGGTGTGAAGCATCCGCGGAAGACCAGGAGAGGCAACGGAGGAGGCAAACATGTGTTGCACAGAACCGCGAAACGGCAGAGTCGCGGAACAGACCAGGCGCGGAACCAGAGAGCGCGGGAGGAGAGCTGTGGGCGGCAAAATTGGGGGTATCAGTAAGTGCGTGTAAGTGTGTGTAAGTGCGTGTAAGTGCATGTAAGTGCATGTAAGTACGTATAAGTGTGTGTAAGTGCGTGTAAGTGCGTATAAGTACGTGTAAGTGCATGTAAGTGTGTGTAGGTGCATGTAAGTGAGTGTATGGGCATGCAAGTATGTGTAAGTGCATGTAAATGCGTGTAAGTGCGTATAAGTGCGTGTAAGTACTTTTAAATACGTGTACGTGCATGTAAGTGGGTCTAAGTGCAAAGGTGTGTGTAAGTGCATATAAGTGTGTGTAAGTGCATGTAAGTGTGTATCAGTACATGTAAGTATGTGTAAGTATGTGCAAGTACGTGTAAGTGGGTATCAGTGCGTGTAAGTGTGTGTAGGTGCGTGTAAGTGCGTGTAAGTGCGTGTAAGTGTTATAAGTGCATGTAAGTGCGTGTAACTGTGTGTAAGTGCATGTAAGTGCGTATAAGTGCGCGTAACTGCATGTAAGTATGTGTAAGTGTGTGTAAGTACGTGTAAGTATGTGTAACTACGTGTAAGTGTGTGTAACTACGAGTAAGTGTGTGTAAGTGCGTGTAAGTGCGTGTAAGTGTGTGTAAGTACGTGTTAGTACATGTTAGTGCGTGTAAGTGCGCGTAAGTGAATGTAAGTGTTTCTAAGTGCGTTTAAGTACGTGCAAGTGCGTGTAAGTACGTGTAAGTTTGTGTAAGTGCGTGTTAGTGTGTGCAAGTGCGTGTAAGTGCAATTGACTGCGTGTAAGTGCGTATAAGTGTGTGTAGGTGCGTATAAGTGCGTGTAAGTGCATATAAGTGCGTGTAAGTACGTGTAAGTGTGTGTAAGTGTGTACAAGTGCGTGTAAGTGCGTGTAAGTGCGTGTAAGTGCGTGTAAGTGTGTTAACATCGTGTAAGTACGTGTAAGTGTCTGTAAGTGTTTGTAAGTGTGTGTAATTGTACGTAAGTACATGTAAGTGCGTGTAAGTGTATGTAAGTGCATTTAAGTACGTGTAAGTGCGTGTAGGTGCGTGTAGGTGTGTGTTTATGCGTGTAAGTGCGTGTGAGTGCACGTAAGTGCGTGTAAGTGCGTGTAAGTGCGAGTAAGTGCATATAAGTACGTGTAAGTGTGTGTAAGTGCGCATAAGTGCTTGTAAGCACGTGTAAGTGTGTGTAAACGTGTGTAAGTATGTGTAAGTGCGTGTAGGTGCGTGTAAGTCCGTATAAGTGTGTGTGAGTGTGTGTAAGTGCGTATAAGTGTGTGTAAGTGCGTATAAATGCATGTAAGTACGTATAAGTGCGTGTAAGCACGTGTAAGTGCGAGTAACTGTATGTAAGTACGCTTAAGCGCGTGTAAGTGCGCGTGAGTGTATGTAAGTGTATGTAAGTGGGTGTAAATGTGTGTAAGTGCGTGTTAGTGAGTGTTAGTGAAGGTAAGTACGTGTTACTACGTGTAAGTGCATGTAAGTGTGTGTAAGTGCGTGTAAGTACGTGTATGTGCTTGTAAGTGCATGTAAGTGCGTGTAAGTGCGTGTAAGTACGTGTAAGTGCATGTAAGTGCGTGTAAGTGTGTATAAGTGCGTGTAAGTGTGTATAACTATGTGTAAATACGTGTATGTAGGTGTAAGAGTCTGTTAGTGTGAGTAAGTGTGTGTAAGTACATGTTAGTGCATATTCGTGCGTATAAGTGTGTGTAAGTGCGTGTAAGTGTGTGTAAGTGCGTGTAAGTTATCGGAAGTGTTTGAGAGCTCGTGTAAGTGCGTGTGAGTGTGTGTAAGTATGCACAAGTGCGTGTAAGTGTGTGTAAGTGTGTGTAAGTGCATATAAGTGCATCTAACTGCATGTAACTGTGTGTAAGTACGTGTGAGTGTGTGTACGCACGTGTAAGTATGTGTTAGTGTGTGTAAGTGCGTATAAGTGTGTAAAGTATGTGTAAGTGTGTGCAAGTGTGTGTAAGTGTGTACAGGTGCATGTAACTGCATGTAAGTATGTGTAAGTGTATCTGAGTGCATGTAAGTGCGTGTAAGTATAAGTACGAACGTGTAAGTATGTGTAAGTAGGTATAAGTGCGTCTAAGTGCGTGTAAGTACGTGTAAGTGCATGTAAGTACGTGTACGTACGTGCAAGTGCGTGTAAGTGCGTGTAAGTGTGTATACGTGCATGCAAGTGCATATAAGTGCGTGTAAGTGTGTTTATGTACGTGTAAGTGCTTATAAGTACGTATAAATACGCGTAAGTACGTGTAAGTACGTGTAAGTACGTGTGAGTTCGTGTACGTGTGTGTAAGTGCCTGTAAGTGCCTATAAGTGCGTGTAAGTGCATGTAAGTACGTGTAAGTGCATGTAAGTGGGAATAAGTGCGTGTAAGTGCATGTTAGTGCGTATTCATGTATTTAAGTGCGTATATCTGTGTGTAAGTGTGTGTAAGTGCGTGTAAGTACGTGTAAGTGTGTGTAACTGCGTATAGCGTGTGTAAGAGCGAGTAAGCACGTCTAAGTACATGTAAGTGCATGTATGTGAATACAAGAGCGTGTAAGTGCGGATAAGTGTGTACAAGTACATGTATCTGCGTGTAAGTTTTTGTAAGTGTGTCTAAGTACGTGTAAGTGTGTATAAGTGTGTGTAAGTGCCTGGAAGTACGTGTAAGTGCGTGTAAGTGCGTGTAAATGCATGTAAGTATGTATAACTGTGTGAAAATACGTGTAAGTGCATATAAGTGCGTGTAAACGCATGTAATTATGTGTAAGTGCATGTAAGTGCGTGTAAGTTTGTGTAAGTACGTGTAAGTGCATGTAAGTTCGTGTAAGTACGTGTAAGTGCATGTAAGTGCGTATAAGTGTGTGTATGTATGTGTACGTGCATGTAAGTGCGCGTAAGTGCGTGTAAGTGAGTGTAAGTGCGTGTAAGTGCATATAAGTGTGTGTAAGTACATGTCAGTGTCTGTTAGTACATGTAAGTGCGTGCGTGTAAGTATTTGTAAGTATGTGTAAGTGGGTATAAGTGCGTATAAGTGCGTGTAAGTGCGTGTAAGTACGTGTAAGTGCCTGTAAGTGCGTTTAAGTGCATGTAAGGGCGTGTAAGTGCGTGTAAATGCGTATACGTGTGTGTAAGTGCGTGTACGTTTGAGTAAGTGTGTGTAAGTGCGTGTAAGTGCAATTAACTATGTGTAAGTGCGTGTAAATGCGTGTAAGTGTGTGTAAGTGGGTATAAGTGTGTGTAAGTGTGTGCAAGTGCATGTAAGTGTGTGTAAGTGCGTGTAAGTATATATACGTATGTGTATGTGCGTGTAAGTGTGTGTAAGTGTGTGTAAGTATATGTAAGTATGTGTAAGTACATGTAAGTACGTCTAAGTGCATGTAAGTGTGTGTACGTGTGTGTAAGTTTGTGTAAGTGAGTGTAAGTACGTGTTTGTGTGTGTAAGTGCATGTAAGTGCATGTAAGTGCGTGTTAGTTCATGTTAGTGCAAGTACGTGCGTGTTTGTATGTATAAGTGCGTGTAAGTGCGTATAAGTGCGTATAAGTGTGTGTAAGTGTGTATCAGTGTGAGTAAGTATGTGTAAGTACGTGTAGGTGCGTGTAAGTATGTGTAAGTGTGTGTAAGTGCGTGTAAGTATGTGTAAGTGTGTGTAAGTGCGTATAAGTGTATGTAAGTGCGTGTAAATACGTGTAATTACGTGTAGGTGCGTGTAAGCATGTGTAAGTATGTGTAAGTGTGTGTAAGTGCGTGTAAGTGTGTGTAAGTACGTGTAAGTATGTGTAAGTGTATGTAAGTACGTGTAAGTACGTGTAAGTGCGTGTAAGTACGTGTTAGTAAAGGTAAGTGTGTGTAAGTGCGTGTAAGTACATATAAGTGCGTGTAAGTGCATGTGAGTGCATGTAAGTGCATGTAAGTGCATGTAAGTGTGTGTAAGTGTGTGTAAGTATGTGTAAGTGCTTGTCAGTGGGTGTAAGTGCGTGTAAGTGTGTGTAAGTGTGTATTAGTGCGTGTAAGTGTGTGTAAGTGCCAATAAGTGTGTTTAAGTGCATGTAACTACGTGTAAGTATGTGTAAGTGTGTGTAAGTGCATGTAAGTGTGTATAAGTGCGTGCAAGTACGTGTGAGTGCGTGTTAGTGCATGTTACTACGTGTAAGTGCGTGTATGTGCGTGTAAGTGCGTGTAAGTGCATAGAAGTGCGTGTAAATGCATGTAAGTGTGTATAAGTGCATGTAAGTACGTGTAAGTACGTGTAAGTGGATATAAGTGCATGTAAGTGCGTGTAAGTGCGTGTAAGTACATGTAACATTTTGGAAGTGCGTGTAAGTAGGTGTAAGTGTGTATAAGTGTGTGTAAGTTTGTGTAAGTGTGTGTAAGTGCGTGTTTGTGAAATTAACTGTGTATAAGTTCGTGCAAGTGTGTGCAAGTGCGTGTTAAGTGTATGTAAGTGCGTATTAGTATGTATAAGTGTGTATAAGTACGTCTAAGTGCATGTAAGTGTGTCTAAGTGCGTGTGAGTGTGTGTAAGTGTGTGTAAGTGTGTGTAAATGCATGTAAGTACGTGTAAGTGCATTTAAGTGCGTGTAAGTGCGTGTCAATACGTATTATTGCGTGTAAGTGCGTGTGAGTGCGTGTAAGTACATGGAAGTGCGTGTAAGTACATGTAAGTGTGTGTAAGTATATGTAAGTGCGTGTAGGTATGTGTAAGTGTGTGTAACTGCGTGTAAGTGCGTGTAAGTATGGATATGTGCGTGTAAGTGCGTGTAAGTGCGTGTAAGTGCGTGTAACTGTGTGTAAGTATGTGTAAGGACATGTAAGTACGTGTAAGTGCGTGTAAGTACATGTAAGTGCCTGTTAGTGCGTGTAAGTCTGTGTAAGTGCCTATAAGTGCGTGTAAGTGTGGGTAACAGTGTGTAAGTGCGTGTAAATGCGTATAAGTGCATGTAAGTGCGTGTAAATGCGTGTAAGTGTTTGTAAGTGTGTGTAAGTGTGCGTAAGTGTGCGTAACTGCGTGTAAGTATGTATAAGTGCGTGTAAGTGCGTGTAAGTGTCTGTAACGGCGTCTAAGTGCGTGTAACTGCGTGTAAGTGTGTGTAAGTATACATAAGTGCGTGTAAATGTTTTTAACTACGTGTAAGTACGTGTAATTGCGTTCAAGTGCGTGTAAGTTTGTGTTAGTGCGTGTAAGTGCATGTAAGTACAATTAATTGAGTGTAAGTGCGTATACGTGCGTGTAAGTGTGTGTAAGTACGTATAAGTGCGTATAAGTGTGTGTAAGTGCGTGTAAGTGTGTGTAAGTATATGTAAGTATGTGTAAGTACATGTAAGTACATGTAAGTATGAGTAAGTGTGTGTAAGTGCGTGTAAGTGCATGTTCTTGCGTGTAAGCGCGTGTAAGTGCATGTAACTGTGTATAAGTGCGTATAAGTGCGTGTAAGTACGTGTAAGTACGTGTACGAGCGTGTAGGTGTGTGTAAGTACGTGTAAGTGTGTGTAGGTGTGTTTAGTTTGTGTAAGTGCGTGTAAGTCCGTGTAAGTGCATGTAAGTACGTGTAAGTGCATGTAAGTGTATGTAAGAACGTGTACATGCGTGTAAGTACATGTAAGTGTGTGTAAGCATGTGTACGTGCGTGTAACTATGTGTAAGTGCATGTAAGTGCGTGTAAGTGTATGTAAGTACGTGTAAGTGCGTGTGAGTGTGTGTAAGTACGTGTAAGTGCATGTGAGGGCGTGTAAGTGCATGTAGGTACGTGTAAGTGCATGCAAGTGTATATAAGTGCGTGTAAGAATGTGTAAGTGCTTGGATGTGTGTGTAAGTGCGTGCAAGTGCATTTAAGTATGTGTAAGTGCGTGTAAGTGCATGTAAGTGCATGTAAGTGCAAGTAACTGCGTGGAAGTGTGTGTTAGTGCGTATTCGTGTGTATACGTACATGTAAGTGTGTGTAAGTGTGTGTAAGTGCATGTAAGTACGTGTAAGCGTGTGTAAGTGCGTATAAGTGTGTGTAAGTGCGAGTAAGTGCATGTAAGTGTGTGTAAGTGTGTGTAAGTGCATGTAAGTGTATGTAAGTGCGTGTAAATGTGTGTATGTACTCGTAAGTGCGTATAAGTATGTGTAACTGCATGTAACTACGTGTAAGTACGTATAAGTGTGTGTAAGTGCCTGTAAGTGTGTGTATGTTCATATAAGTGCGTGTAAGTATGTGTAAGCGCATGTAAGTACGTGTAACCGCGTGTAAGTGCGTGTAAGTGCGTGTAAGTGCGTATAAGTGTGTGTAAGTGCATGTAAGTGTGTGTAAGTGTGTGTAAGTGTGTGTAGGTGCATGATGTACGTGCGTGTAAGTACGTGTAAATGGGTATACGTGCGTGTAAGTGCGTGTAAGTGCGTGTAAGTGCGTGTAAGTGCGTGTAAGTGCATGCAAGTGTGTGTAAGTGTGTGTAAGTGTGTGTAGGTGCATGTTACTACGTGTAAGTGGGCGTAACTACGTGTTAGTACGTGTAAGTTTGTTTATCTACATGTAAGTACGAGTTACTACGTGTAAGTGTGTGTAAGTACGTGTAAGTGCGTCTAGATGCATGTAAGTACGTGTAAGTGCGTGTAAGTGTGTGTAAGTCCGTGTAAGTGCATGTAAGTATTTGTAAGTACGTGTAAGTACGTGTAAGTGCATGTATGTATGTGTAATTATGTGTAAGTGCATGTATTTGTGTGTAAGTGCGTATAAGTGTGTGTAAGTGCGCGTAATGCGTGTAAGTGCGTGTAAGTGTATGTAAGTGTGTGTAAGTACGTGTAAGTACATGTAAGTGCGTGTAAGTGTGTCTAAGTGCACGTGATTATGTGTAAGTACATGTAAGTGCGTGTAAGTGCATGTAAGTGTGTGTAAGTGCGTGTAAATGCAGGTAAGTACGTGTAAGGGTGTGTAAGTGCGTGTAAGTGTGTATAAGTCCATGTAAGTACGTGTAAGTACGTGTAACTGTGTATAAGTGTGTGTAACTGCGTATAAGTGTGTATAAGTGCGTGTAAGTGTGTATAAGTACGTGTAAGTGTGTGTAAGTGCATGTGAGTGCGTGTGAGTACGGGTAAGTGCGTGTAAGTGCGTGTAAGTACATGTAAGTGCATGTAAGTACGTGTAATTGCGTGTAAGTGTGTGCAAGGACATGTAAGTGTGTGTAAGTGCATGTAAGTGCATCTAAGTGTGTGTAAGTGTGTGTAGGTGTGTGCAAGTGCCTGTAACTGTGTGTAAGTACTTGTAACTGCGTATTGGTACGTGTAAGTGCATGTAACTGTGTGTAAGTATGTGTAAGTGCGTGCAAGTGCGTGTAAGTGCGTATAAGTGCATGTAAGTGCGTGTAAGGTCGTGTGAGTGCGTAGAAGTGCTTGTAATTGTGTGTAGGTGCGTGTAAGTGCGTATAAGTGTGTGTAAGTGCATGTAAGTGCGTGTAAGTATGTGTAAGTGTGCCTAAGTACGTGTAAGCATGTGTAAGTGCGAGTAAGTGTGTATAAGTATGTATTACTCTGTGTGAGTGTGTGTAAGTGCATGTAAGTATAGGTAAGTACGTGTAAGTGTGTGTAGGTATGTGTAAGTCCGTTTAAGTGCGCGTAAGTACGTGTACGTACATGTAAGTGCGTGTAAGTGTGTGCAAGTACGTGTAAGTGCGTGTAAGTGCGTGTAAGTATGTGCAAGTGCGTGTAAATGCGTGTACATGAATGTAAGTGTGTGTAAGCATGTGTAAGTGCGTGTAACTGTGTGTTAGTATGCACAAGTGCGTATAATTGCGTATATGTGCATGTAAGTGCGTGTAAGTGTATGTCACTGCATGTAAGTGCATGTAAGTGTGTGTAAGTGTGTGTAAGTGTGTGTAAGTGTGTGTAAGTGCGTGTAAGTGCATGTAAGTTCGTGTAAGTACATGTAAGTGCGTGTGAATACGTGTAAGTGCATGTAAGTGCATGTAAGTGTATGTAAGTATTTGTACGTGCATGTAAGTGCGTGTAAGTGCGTGTAAGTGCATGTAAGTGCGTGTAAGTCTGTTTAAGTGTGTGTAAGTACGTGTAAGTATGTGTAGCTGTGTGTATGTGCATGTAAGTGTGTGTAAGTGCATGTACGTACGTGTAAGTGTGTCTAAGTGCGTATAAGTGCTTGTAAGTGCGTATAAGTACGTGTAAGTGTGTGTAAGTGTGTAAGTCTGTGTAAGTGCGTGTAAGTATGTGTAACTGTGTGTAAGTGTGTGCAAGTACGTGTAAGTGCGTGTACGTACGTGAAAGTATTTGAAGTGCGTGTTAATACGTGAAAGTGCGTATAAGTGCGTGTAAGTGTGTGTAAGTTTGTGTAAGTTCATATAAGAATGTGTAGCTGCGTGTACGTGCGTGTAAGTACGTATAAGTGTATGTAAGTGCGTGTAAGTACATGTAAGTGCATGTAAGTGCGTGTAAGTGCGTGTAAGTGTGTGTAAGTCCATGTAAGTGTGTGTAAGTGCGTGTAAGTGCATGTAGGTGGGTGTAAGTGCTCGCAAGTGCGTGTAAGTATATGCAAGTGCGTATACGTATGTGTAAGTGCGTGTAAGTGCGTGTCAGTACGTGTAAGTGTGTGTAAGTGTCTGTAAAAATGTGTAGGTGTTTGTAAGTGCATATAAGTGCGTATAAGTGCGTGTAAGTGCGTGTAATTATGTGTAAGTGCGTGAAAGTACGTGTAAGTGCATGTAAGTGCGTATAAGTGCGTGTAAGTGCGTGTAAGAACGTTAAGTGCTTGTAAGTACGTGTAATTGTGTGTAAGTGCGTGTAACTGCGTGTAAGTACGTGTAAGTGCGTGTAAGTGTGTGTTAGTGTGTGTAAGTATGTGTAAGTGCGTGGAAGTGCATGTAAGTGTGTATAAGTATGTGAGTGTACGTGTAAGTTCATGTAAATGCGTCTAAGTGCGTGTAAGTATGTGTAAGTACGTGTAAGTGCGTGTAAGTGTGTGTAAGTGCGTATAAGAGCGTGTGAGAACGCGTAAGTGTGTGTAAGTGCGTGTAAGTGCATCTAAGTGCCTGTAAGTGCGTGTAAGTACGTGTATGTACGTACGAGTATGGCTGAGTGCGTACAAGTTTGTGCAAGTACCTGCAAGTGCATGGAAGTGGGTGTAAGTCCACGTAAGTGCATGTTAGTGCATGTAAGTACGTGGAATATTGTGTAGGTATGCGTAAGTGCGTGTAAGTACGTAGAAGTATGTGTATGTGTGTGTAATTACACATAAGTGCGTGTATGTGCGTGTAATTGCATGTAACTGCGTGTAAGTGCATGTAATTGCGTGTAAGTACATGTAAATGTGTGTAAGTGCGTGTAAGTGCGTATAAGTACATGTAAGTACGTGTAAGTACATGCAACTTCGTGTAACTGCTTGTAAGTACGTGCAAGTACGTGTATGTTCTTGTAAGTGCTTGTAAGTACGTGTAATTGCGTGTAAGTGCCTATAAGTGCGTGTAAGTGCGTGTAAGTGTGTGTAAGTACGTGTAAGTGCGTGTAAGTGCTTGTAAGTGTGTGTAAGTGCGTATAAGTGCGTGTAAGTACGTGTAATTGCGTGTAAGTGCCTATAAGTGCGTGTAAGTGCGTGTAAGTGTGTGTAAGTACGTGTAAGTGCGTGTAAGTGCTTGTAAGTGTGTGTAAGTGCGTATAAGTGCGTGTAAGTACGTGTAAGTTTGTGTAAGTAGGTGTAAGTGCATGTAAGTATGTGTAAGTGCGTGTAAGTGTGTGTAAGTGCATGTAAGTGTATGTAAGTATGTGTAAGTGTGTGTAAGTGTGTGAAAGTGTGTGTAAGTGTGTGTAAGTAGGTGTAAGTGCATGTAAGTATGTGTAAGTGCGTGTAAGTGTGTGTAAGTGCATGTAAGTGTATGTAAGTATGTGTAAGTGTGTGTAAGTGTGTGAAAGTGTGTGTAAGTGTGTGTAACTGCGTGTAAGTGCGTGTAACTGCAAGTAAATATGTATAAGTGCATATAAGTGCATGTAAGTGCGTATAAAAATGTGTAAGTACGTGTAAGTGCATGTAAGTGCGTGTAAGTGTGTGTAAGTGCGTGTAAGAGCGTTCAAGTGTGTATAAGTGCGTGAAAGTGTGTGTAAGTGTGTATAAGTGTGTGTAAGTGTGTATAAGCGTGTGTAAGTGTGTGTAGGTGTGTGCAAGTACGTGTAAGTGTGTGTAAGTACGTGTAAGTGCGTGTAAGTGTGTATAAGTGCGTGTAAGTGTGTGTAAGTGCGTGTAATTGTGTATAAGTTTGTGTAAGTGCGTGTAAGTGTGTGTAAGTGCATGTAAGTGTATGTGTGTGTGTTTGTTTTAGTGTGTGTAACAGCGTGTAAGTGGGTATAAGTGCGTGTAAGTGCATGTAGGTGCGTGTAAGTGCATGTAAGTGCATGTAAGTGCGTGTAAGTGCGTGTAGGTATGTGTAAGTGCATACAAGTGTGTGCAAGTGTGTGTACGTTCATGGAAGTGCTTAAGTGCGTGTAAGTGCGTGTAAGTGCATAGAACAATGTGTAAGTACGTGTAAGTGTGTGTAAGTGTGTGTAAGTGTGTGTAAGTATGTATAAGTACACGTAAGTACATGTATGTGCGTGTAAGTGCATGTTACTGTGTGTAAGTGTGTGTAATTGCGTGTAAGTGCATGTAAATGTGTGTAAGTGCATGTAAGTACACATAGGTGCGTGTAAGTCTGTGCAAGTACGTGTTACTGCGTGTAACTACGTTTAACTGTGTGTAAATACGTGTAGGTGCGTGTAAGTTCTTGTAAGTACTTGTATGTATGTGTAATTGCGTATAAGTGCGTATAAGTGTGTGTAAGTGTGTGTTAGTGTGAATAAGTGTCTGGAAGTGCTTGTAAGTGCGTGTAAGAGCGTATAGGGGTGTGTAAGTGCATGTAAGTGCGTGTAAGTACGTGTAAGTGTGTGTAAGTGCGTGTAAGTATGTATAAGTGCATGTAAGTGTGTTCAAGTACGTGTAAGTATGTGTAAGTGCGTATAAATCCGTGTAAGTGCGAGTAAGTGCGTGTATGTGCATGTAAGTACGTATTCATGCGTATAAGTGTGTGTACGTGCGTGCAAGTGCCTGTACGTGCGTGTAAGTATGTGTAAGTGTGTGTAACTGTGTGTAAGTGCATGTAAGTGCGTGTAAGTGCGTGTAGGTGTGTGTAAGTATGTGTAAGTACGTGTAAGTACGTATAAGTGCATGTAACTGCGTATAAGTACGTGTAAGTACGTGTAAGTGCGTGTACGTGTGTGTGACTGCGTGTAATTGCGTGTAAGTACGTGTAAGTGCATATTCGTGCATATAAGTACGTGTAAGTGCGTGCAAGTGCGTGTAAGTGTGTGTAAGTATGTTTTAGTATGCGTAAGTGTGTATAAGTACATGTAAGTGTGAGTAAGTACGTGTAAGTACGTGTAAGTGTGTGTAAGTGCGTGTAAGTATGTGTAAGTGCGTGTAAGTGCGTGTAAGTGTGTGTAAGTACATGTAAGTGCATGTAAGTGCGTGTAAGTACATGTATGTGTGAGTAAGTATGTGTAAGTGTATTTAAGTGAATGTAAGTACACGTAATTACGTGTAAGTGTGTAGAAGTACTTGTAAGTGTGTGTAAGTGTGTGTAAGTGCGCGTAAGTGCTTGTTAGTACATGTAAGTATGTGTAAGTATGTGTTAGTGTGTATAACTGCATGTAAGTATGTGTAACTGCGTGTAAGTGTGTGTAAGTGTGTGTAAGTGTGTGTAAGTCCGTGTAAGTACATGTAAGTGCGTGTAAGTGCCTGTAAGTGCGTGTGAATGTGATAAGTATGAATAAGTGTATGTAAGTGTGTGTGAGTGCGTGTAAGTTTGTGTAAGTGCATGTAAGTGCATGTATGATTATAAGCATATGTAAGTATGTGTAAGTGCGTGAAAGTGCATGCAAGTACCTATAAGTGCGTATAAGTGCATGTAAGTGCGTGTAAAAATGTAGAAGTGCATGTAAGTGCATGTAAATACGTGTATGTGTAAGTGCATAAAAGTGCGTGTAAGTGTGTGCAAGTGTGTGTAAGTATGTGTAAGTGTGTGTAATAGTGTGTACGTGCGTGTAAGTTTGTGTAAGTACGTGTACGTACGTGTAAGTCAGTGTAAATGCGTGTAAGTGCTTGTAAGTGTGTGTAAGTACGTGTAAGTGCATGTAACTATGTTTATGTATGTATAAGTGTGTGTAAGTCTATATAAGTGCATGTGAGTGTGTGTAAGTATATGTAAGTGCGTATAAGTGCATGTAAGTAGGTGTAAGTGTTTGTAAGTGCGTGTAAATATGTGTAAGTGCGTGTAAGTGCGTGTAAGTTTGTGTAAGTGTGTGTAAGTGCGTGTAAGTACGTGTAAGTGCAAATAACCGCGTGTAAGTACGTGTAAGTGCGTGTAAGTGCGTGTAAGTGCGTGTAAGTACGTGAAAGTGTGTGCAAGTATGTATAAGTGCGTGTAAGTGCGTATAAGTGTGTGTAAGTGTGTGTAAGTTCATGTAAGTGTGTATAAGTGCGTGTAAGTGTGTGTATGTGCGTGTAAGTATGTGTAAATGTGTGTAAGTGCGTGTAAGTGCGTGTAAGTGTGTGTAAGTGCGTGTAAGTGCGTATAATTGCGTGTAAGTACGCAAGTGCGCGTAAGTGCGTGTAAGTGCGTGTATCTGCGTGTAAGTACGTATAAGTACGTATAAGTGCGTGTAAGTGCATGTAACTATGTATACGTACGTGTAAGCATGTATAAGTACGTGTAAGTGTGTGTAAGTGCGTGTTAGTGCGTGTAAGTACGTGTAAGTGCGTGTAAGTATGCGTAAGTGTGTATAAGTATGTGTAAGTGCATGTACGTGCGTGTAAGTGCGTGTAATAGTGTGTAAATGCGTGTAAGTGCATGTAAGTACATGTAAGTACGTGTAAGTGCGTGTAAGTGTGTGTAAGTATGTGTAAGTGTTTGTAAGTGCGTGTAAGTGCGTGTAACTGTGTGTAACTGCTTGTAAGTGTGTGTAATTATGTACAAGTATGTGTAAGTGTGTGTAATTGTGTGTAATTGCATGTAAGTGTGTGTAAGTGCGTGTACGTGCCTGTAAGTGCGTGTAATTGCGTGTACGTGCCTTTAAGTACGTGTAAGTGTGTGTAAGTGTGTGTAAGTGCGTGTAAGTGCGCGTAAGTGCGTGTAAGTAAGTATAAGTGTGTGTATGTATGTGTAAGTGCGTGTAAGTGTGTGTAAGTGCGTGTAAGTGCATGTAAGTACGTGTAAGTGCGTGTATGTACATATAAGTATGTGTAAGTGCATAGAAGTGAGTGCAAGTGTGTGTAAGTGCATGGAAGTGCGTGTAAGTGCATGTAAGTGCGTGTAAGTGCGTGGAACACTGTGCAAGTATGTGTAATTGCATGTAAGTACTAGTAAGTGTGTGTAAGTGCGTGTAAGTACACGTAAGTACATGTATGTGTGTGTAAGTGCGTGTAACTGTGTTTAAGTATGTGGAATTGTGTATAAGTGTATATAAGTGCGTGGAAGTACGTGCAAGTACATGTAACTGCGTGTAACTGCGTATAACTGCGTGTAAGTGCATGTAAGTGTGTGTAAGTTCTTGTAAGTACTTGTATGTACGTGTAATTGCATGTAAGTGCGTATAAGTGTGTGTTAGTGCCTGTAAGTGCGTGTAAGGGTGTATAAGTGTGTGTAAGTGCTTGTAAGTGTGTGTAAGTGCGTACAAGTGCGTGTAAGTGCGTGTAAGTGCATGTAAGTGTGTATAAGTGCATGTAAGTGCGTGTAAGCGCATATAAGTGCTTATAAGTATGTGTAAGTACGTGTAAGTGCGTGTAAGTGCGTGTAAGTGCGTGTAAGTGCGTGTAAATGCGTGTAAGTGTGTGTAAGTACGTGTAAGTGCATGTAAGTGCATGTAAGTGCATATAAGTGCTTATAAGTATGTGTAAGTACGTGTAAGTCCGTGTAAGTGCGTGTAAATGCGTGTAGGTACTTGTAAGTACGTGTAAGTATTTGTAAGTATGTATAAGTACGTGTAAGTACGTGTTAGTGCGTGTTAGTACGTGTAAGTGTGTGTAAGTGTGTATAAGTGCAAGTAAGTGTGTATAAGTGCGTGTAAGTATGTGTAAGTGTGTGTAAGTGCGTGTAAGTGCGAGTAAGTGTGTATGTGCGTAAAAGTGCGTGTTTGTCTGTATTCGTACATATAAGTGCGTGTACGTACGTGCACGAGCGTGTAAGGACGTGTAAGTATGTGTAAGTGTGTGTAATTGTGTGTAAGTGTATGTAAGTGCGTGTAAGTGCGTGTAAGTGTGTGTAAGTGTGTGTACATATGTGTAATTGTGTGTAAGTGCGTGTAACTGCATGTAAGTGCATGTAAGTGCGTATTCCTATGTATAAGTGTGTGCAAGTGTGTGCAAGTGCGTGTAAGTGTGTGTAAGTACGAGTAAGTGTGTGTAAGTACGTGTAAGTGTGTGTAAGTGTGAGTAATTGTGTGTGAGAACGTGTAAGTGTGTGTAAGTGTGTTTGTATGTATATGTGCGTGTAAGTGTGTGTAAGTGTGTGTAAGTATGTATAAGTGTGTGTAAGTGCATTTAAGTACGTAAAGTTGTGTGTTAGTTTGTGTAAATACGTGTAAGTGTGTGTAAGTGCGTTTAAGTGCATGTAAGTACGTGTAAGTGGATATAGGTTTGTTCAAGTGCGTGTAAGTACATGTAAGTGCGTGTAAGTGCGTGTAAGTGCATGTAAGTGCGTATAAGTATGTGTAAGTGTATTTAAGTGCGTGTAAGTGCACATAACTACGTGTAAGTGTGTGTAAGTGCATGTAAGTGTGTGTGAGTGTGTGTAAGTGCGTGTACGTACTTGCAAGTGCGTGTAAGCACGTGTAAGTGCGTGTAAGTGTGTATAACTGCATGTAAGTGCATGTAACTGCGTGTGTGTGTGTGTGTAAGTACGTGTTAGTGTGTGGAAGTGCGTGTAAGTGTGAGTAAATGCGTGTAAGTGCGTGTAAGTGTGTGTAAGTGCATGTAAGTGTTTGTAATTGTATGTAAGTAAGTGTAAGTGCGTATAAGTGTGTGTAAGTTTGTATTAGTGCATGTAAGTGAATGCAAGTGCAATTAACTGTGTGTAAGTACGTGAAAGTAGGTGTGCGTGCGTGTAAGTGCATATGAGTGCGTGTAAGTGTCTGCAAGTGCGTGTACGTGCGTATAAGTGCGTGTAAGTGCGTGTAAGTATGTGTTAGTGTGTGTAAGTGCGTATAAGTGTGTGTAAGTATATGTAGGTGTGTGTAGGTACGTGTAGATCTGTGTAAGTGCGCGTAAGTACGCGTAAGTTTGTGTAAGTGTGTTTAAGTGTGTGTAAGTACGTGTAAGTGCGTGTAAGTGTGTGTACGTATGTGTAAGTGTGTGTAACTATGTGTAAGTCCTGGTAAGTGCGTGTAAGTGTGTGTAAGTGCATGTAAGTGTATGTAAGTACATGTAAGTGTGTGTAAGTGTGTCTAAGTACGTGTAAGTGCATGTAAGTGAGTGTAAGTGCATGTAAGTGCGTGTTAGTCGAGTATGTGTGTGTGAGTACGTGTAAGTGCATGTAAGTGTGTGTAAGTGTACATAAGTGTGTCAAAGTGCATGTAAGATCGTGTAAGTGCGTGTAAGTTTGTATAACTGTGTAGAAGTCCGTGTAAGTGTGGGTAAGTGCGTGTAAGTACCTGTAAGTATGTGTAAGTGCGTTTAAACGTGTGTAAGTGCGTGTAATTGCATCTATGTACGTGTAAGGACATATATGTGTGTGTACGTATGTGTAAGTATGTGTAAGTATGTGTAAGTGCGTGTAAGTGTGTGTAAGTGCCTATAAGTGCGTGTGAGTACGTGTAACTGCGTGTAAGTGCGTGTAAGTGCATGTAAGTGCGTATTAGTACGTGTATGTACGTGTAAGTACTTGTAAGTACGTGTAAGTACGTGTAACTGTATGTAAGTGCGTGTAAGTGCATGTAAGTGTGTGTAAGTGTGTGCAAGTGCGTATAAGTGCATGTAAGTGCATGCAAGTGTGTGTAAGTACATGTAAGTGTATGTAAGTACGTGTAAGTGCGTGTAAGTGTGTGTAAGTGCGTGTAAGTTCGTGTAAGTACGTGTAAGTTATTGTAAGTGCTTACAAGTATCTGTAATTGCCTGTAAGTGCGTATAAGTGCATGTAAGTGTGTATAAGTGCGTGTAAGTGTGTGTAAGTGCTTGTAAGTGCGTGTAAGTGCGTGTAAGTACGAGTAAGTGCGTGTAAGTACGTGTTAGTGCATGTAAGTGCATGTAAGTTTGTGTATGTATGTGTCAGTGCGTGGAAGTGCGGATCAGTATGCAGAAGTGTGTGTAAGTGGGTGTAAGTGCATGTAAGTGCATGTAATAAGGTGTAAGTGTTTGTAAGTTCGTGCAAGTCCGTGTAAGTGTGTTTAAGTGCATGTAAGTATGTGTAAGTGTGTGCAAGTACGTGTAAGTGCGTATAAGTGCGTGTAAGTGCGTGTAAGTGCGTGTAAGTGCATATAGGTGTGTGTAAGTAAGTGTAAGTGCGTGTAAGTGCATGTAAGTGCGTGTCAGTGTGTGTAAGTGCTTGTAAGTGCGCGTAAGTACGTGTAAGTGCGTGTACGTATAAGTGTGTGTAAGTACGTAAGTGCGTGTAATTATGTGCAAGTGCTTTTAACTGTGTGTACCTGCGTATAATTGCGTCTAAGTGCGTGTAAGTGTGTGTAAGAGTGTGTAAGTGCATATGAATGCGTGTAAGTGCGTGTAAGTGCGTGTTAGTGTGTGTGTAAGTGTGTTTAAGTGTGTGTAAGTGCGTGTAAGTTTGTGTAAATGCGTGTAAGTACTCGTAAGTATGGGTAAGTTCATGTAAGTGCGTGAAAGTATGTGTAACTGCGTGTAAGTGCATGTAAGTGCATGTAAGTGCGTGTAAGTGTATATAAGTGCATGTAAGTATGTGTAAGTGCATACAAGTGCGTGCAAGTGCGTGTAAGTGCGTGCAAGTACATGTAAATACGTGTAAGTGTGTGTAAGTTTGTGTAAGTACACGTAAGTGCGTGTAGATGCGTGAAAGTGCATGTAACTGCGTGTGATTTCATGCATGTGCATGTAAATGTGTGTACGTGAGTTTAAGTGCCTATATGTGCATGTAAATGTGTGTAAGTGCGTATAATTGCGTATAAGTGTATGTAAGTACATGTAACTGCGTGTAACTGGGTGTAAGTGCGTGTAAATGCGTGTAGGTTCTTGTAAGTACATGTAAGTGCGTGTAAGTACGTGTAGGTGTGTCTAAGTACATGTAAGTGTGTGTAAGTGTGTGCAAGTGTGTGTAAGTACGTGTAGGTGTGTGTAACTGCGTGTTCGTGCGTGTAAGTGTGTGTAAGTGCGTGTAAGTGCTTGTAAGTGCATGCAAGTACGTGTAAGTATGTGTAAGTACGTGTAACTATGTGTAAGTGCGTGTAACTGTGTGTATGTGTGTGTAAGTGCATGTATGTTCATATAAGTGCCTGTAAGTGCGTGGAGGTACGTGTAAGTGTGTGTAAGTCCATGAAAGTAGTGTTAGCCCTTTTTTTGCCGCGCTCGTCATTGTTCCGCGCTGTCACTTCACTTCCGTGCCTTCCATGTTGTCCTTCGCACATCTCCTCCTTCCGCACACAATAAGACTTCATCCCACATCCACCATGATGCAATGTCACATTTGATCACTCACAAGTGGTCTTTCCTCCCGTCACATCACCCCTCTGACATGGCAATTCCGCGGAACCCCATCACCCCCTCCCGGAACACCCCTATTTCGCGGATTTGGCTTCTCCCCAGAATCTCTGACATGGCAATTCCGCGGATACACACATGGCCCACTTCTGCAGCCCCTCTTCCGCGGATTTCATATCCTCTACACCCCCAAAACAGGCCCATTCCGCAGTCCTACCCCTTAGTCACTTTGGCGACACCCCTATTGCGGATTCCATCACTCCTCTCAAGCATACAACATGGCAAATCCGNTTCCGCGGAACACCTTTTGTCATCTTCGGAGTCGTCAGATTCACTTGCAGATTCCATGGTGACAGAGTGCTGGGATGAAGGAGAGAGCGAGGCAAGGTTGTGAGGCAATAATCTTGATTAACTCATGTCAACTGAACACAAGTCCACAAGCCAGAATCCCCAAGTCCGAACACCACATTGATGCAACTAAGCCCTTTGTATAGTCCGCTACACCCTTCCCCGCCGCGTCGCGGCCCCCATGCATTCACACCCACTACCACCACTACTTCATTCTCATCCGCGAAGCAAGTGCCACCGTTGCTTCCTCCTTGCTCGTTGCGCCGCCTCCCGCCACTTCTTGGTCTTCGCGCCTTGTGGTTCCCGCCATTCTTGGTCCGGTTGTCTTCCCGCGTCTTGCACAACACTTCCCCACCTTGTGTGACCCTTTCTTTTGTCCGCAACACTTGTGCCTCTTGTTCCACCCTCACACACCTCTCCTCTAAACATCAAATCCGCGGATGCACATGGAGGCCTCTTTCCGCACCCCTTTTGTCCACACAAGTGACTCTAACTCTATCAGAAATGTGGCAAATCCGCGGGTCCACATTATGGCAACTTTCTGCCTCCTCCGCAGCACTGTAACTCGCCCCTCTGTTGTTACTAGCAAGGCAATTCCGCGGATTAGGCACCCAGCACCATTCCGCGGCACTTCCTCCTCACCTTAGCCACAAAATACTCTCCCAAAGATGCCCATTCCGCTCCTGACCATCATGGCACTTTCTTACGCCCTCCGCGCACCCAATGCTTGCTCCGGTAGCATCCCAAATAACCCAAATCCGCAGCTGAACCTTGTACCATGTTTTCAGGCCTTCCGCGGACCCCAAAGTCACCCAATTTCCCTTCCCAAGATGCCTAATCCGCAGACACACCCCCTACACTCGTTTTGCCTCTTCCGCGGAGCCCCAAATATGAAGCCATTGTGACTGAACACCCAATTCCGCGGGTCTACCACCAGGTACAATTCCAGCCTTCCTCACACCCATAAACGGCCCCACACAAGCCCAGAAAGATGCCCATTCCGCCCCTCCACCATGAGGGTCAACTGTGACTCTCTCCTTTTGCCCAAAGACCACCCTTACTCGCCTCAACTCCATCGCGGAAGTCCATCACACGGTCTCCCTCGCGGAATATTTGCGTGCGCGGCAGATTTCATGTAAACAAGTAGGTGTAAGTGTTTGTAAGTGCGTGTAAGTACGTGTAAGTACATTTCAGTCCGTATAAGTTTGTGTACGTACGTGTAGGTGTGTGTAAGTGCAGTTATCTGCATGTAAGTGCGTGTAAGTGCGTGTAAGTGTGTGTAAGTACATGTAAGTACGTGTATGTGTGTGCAAGTATGTGTGAGTGCGTGTATGTGCATGTAAGTGCGTGTAAGTGCGTATAAGTGCATGTAAGTATGTGTAAGTGCGTGTAAGTGCGTGTAAGTGTGTGTAAGTGTGTGTAAGTGCGTGTAAGTGCGTGTAAGTGCATGCAAGTGTGTGTAAGTGCGTGTAAGTGCGTGTAAGTGTGTGTAAGTACGTGTAAGTATGCGTAAGTGTGTGTAAGTGCATGTAAGTGCGTGTAAGTGCGTGTAAGTACGTGTAAGTCAAGTATGTGTGTGTGAGTACGTGTAAGTGCATGTAAGTGCATATAAGTGCACATAAGTGTATGTAAGTGCCTGTAAGTGTGTGTAAGTGCGTGTAAGTGTGTGTAACTATGTGTAAGTGCATGTAAGTGTGGGTAAAAATGTGTAAATACGTATAAGTATGTGTAAGTGCGTGTAAGTGCGTGGAAGTGCGTGTACTTGCCTGTAAGTACGTAAAAGGACATATAAGTGTGTGTAAGTATGTGTAAGTGTGTGTAAGTGCGTGTAAGTGCTTGTAAGTGTGTGTAAGTGTCTGCTAGTGTGTGTAAGTGCGTGTAACTGCGGGTAAGTGCATGTAAATACATGTAAGTGCATATAAGTGCGTGGAAGTGTGTGTAAGTACTTGTAAGTACGTGTGAGTGTGTTTAATTGCATGTAAGTGCATATAACTGCGTGTAAGTGCGTGAAACTGTATGTAAGTTTGTGTAATTGTGTGTAAGTGTATATAGGTACGTGTAAGTACGAGTAAGTGCGTGTAAGTGCCTGTAAATATGTATAATTGCGTGTAAGGGTTTGTAAGTGCGTGTAAGTACGTGTAAGTGCGTGTAAGTGCGTGTACGTTCTTGTAAGTGCTTGTAAGTGCGTGTAATTGCGTGTAAGTACGTATAAGTGCGTGTAAGTGGGTGTAAGTGCGTGTAAGTGCTTGTAAGGTCTTGTAAGTGCTTGCAAGTGCTTGTAAGTATGTGTAAGTACGTGTAAGTGCGTGAAAGTATGTGTAAGTGTGTATAACTGCATGTAAGTACGTTTAAGTGTGTGTAAGTGCGTGTAAGTGTGTGTAAGTACGTATAAGTGCATGTAAGTGCGTGTAAGTACGTATATGTACATGTAAGTATGTCTAAGTGCGTGTAAGTACATGTAACTGTGTGTAACTACGTCTAAGTGCGTGTAAGTACGTGTAAGTGCATATACGTGCGTGTAAGTACATGTAACAGCGTGTAAGTGCGTGTAAGTGTGTGTAAGTGCGTATAAGTGCGTGTAAGTGTGTGTAAGTGCGTATAAGTGCGAGTAAGTGTGTGTAAGTACGTCTAAGTGTGTATAAGTATGTGTAAGTATGTATAAGTGCGTGTACGTGCATGTTAGTGTGTGTAAGTGCATGTAAGTAGGTGTAAGTGCGTGTAAGTACGTGTAAGTGGGTATAAGTGCGTGGAAGTGCATATAAGTGTGTATAAGTGCGTGTAAGTGCGTATAAGTATGTATAGGTGCATGTAAGTGTGTATAAGTGTGTGTAAGTGTGTGTAAGTGCTAGTAAGTGCGTATAAGTATGTGTAAGTGCATATTTGTGCGTATAAGTGTGTGAAAGTGCGTGTTAGTGCAAATAGGTGTGTATAAGTACGTGTAATTGTGTATAATTGCGTGCAAGTGTGTGTAAGTGCGTGTCCGTGCATTTAAGTGTGTGTAAGTGTGTGTAAGTGCATGTAAGTTTGTTTAAGTGCGTGTAAGTACGTATAAGTACGTGTAAGTGCGTATAAGTGCGTGTAAGTGTGTGTAAGTGTGTGTAAGTACGTGTGAGTGCATGTAAGTGCATGTAAGTGCGTCTAAGTGCGTGTAAGTGCGTGTAAGTATGTGTAAGTGTGTGTAAGTGCGTGTAAGTACGTATAAGTAAGTGTAAGTACATGTCAATGTGTGTAAGTTCATGTCACTGCGTGTAAGTGTGTGTAACTACATGTAAGTGGATACAAGTCCGTGTAAGTGCATGTAAGTACGTATAAGTACGTTTAAGTGCGTGTAAGTATGTGTAAGTACGTGTAAGTGTGTGTAAGTACGTGTAAGTGCGTGTAAGTGCGTATACGTGCATGTATGTGCATATAACTACGTGAAAGTGCATGTAAGTGCGTGTAAGTGTGTGTAAGTACGTGTAAGTGGGTATAAGTGCGTGTAAGTACGTGTAAGTATGTGTAAGTGCGTGTAAGTGCGTGTAAGTATGTGTAAGTGCGTGTAAGTGTGTGTAAGTGCATGTAAGTACATGTAAGTGCGCGTAATTGCATATAAGTGGGTATAAGCGTGTGTACGTGCGTGTAAGTGCGTATTATTGCGTGTAAGTGCATGTAACTGTGTGTAAGTGTGTGTAAGTGTATATAAGTGCGTGTAAGTATGTCGACATGTGTGTAAGTGTGTATATGTGTGTGTAAGTGCGTGTAAGTACGTGTATGTGTGTGTAAGTTCGTGTAAGTACGTAGAAATGCCTGTAAGTGCATGTAAGTGTGTGTTGGTGCATGCAAATGCGTGTAAGTGCGTGGAAGTACGTGTAAGTGGGTATAAGTGTGTGTAAGTAGGTGTAAGTGTGTATAAGTACGTGTAAGTGCGTGTAAGAATGTGTAAGTACGTACAAGTGCATGCAAGTGCGTATAATTACGTGAAAGTACGTGTAAGTGCTTGTAAGTGCATGGAACATTATGTAAGAAGGTGAAAGTATGTGTAAGTGCGTGTAAGTGTGTGTAAGTTTGTGTAAGCATACGTAACTGTGTGTACATGCATGAAAGTGCGTGTAACTGTGTATAAGTGCGTGTTATTGCATGTAAGTACATGAAAATGCCTGTAAGTGCTAGTAAGTGCGTGTAAGTACGTGTAAGTGCATATTCGTGCGTATAAGTATGTGTAAGTGTGTGTAAGTATGTGTAAGTGCGTGTAAGTACGTGTAAGTGTGTATAACTGCGTGTAAGTATGTGTAAGTATGTGTTAGTGCGTGTAAGTTTGTGTAAGTACATATAAGTGCATGTAAGTGCGTGTAAGTACGTATATGTACATGTAAGTACGCGTAAGTGTGTGTAAGTACATGTAACTGTGTGTAACCACGTCTAAGTAGGTGTAAGTACGTGTAAGTACATATACGTGCGTGTAAGTACATGTAACAGCGTGTAAGTGCATGCAAGTGTTTGTAAGTGTGTATAAGTGTGTGTAAGTGTGTGTAAGTGCGTATAAGTGCGAGTAAGTGTATGTAAGTACGTGTAAGTGCGTGTAAGTATGTGTAAGTACGTATAAGTGCGTGTAAGTACGTATAAGTACGTGTAAGTGTGTGTAAGTGCATGTAAGTAGGTGTAAGGGCGTGTAAGTACGTGTAAGTGGGTATAAGTGCGTGTAAGTGTATGTAAGTGTGTCTAAGTGCGTGTAGGTACGTGTAAGTGTGTGTAAGTGGGTGAAAGTGCGTTTAAGTCTGTATAAGTGTGTGTAAGTGCATGTAAATGTGTGTAAGTGCATGTAAGTACGTGTAAGTACGTGTAAGTGTGTGTAAGTACGTGTAAGTACGTGTAAGTGTATGTAAGTGCATGTAAGTGCGTGTAAAAGCGCGTAACAGCATGTAAGTACGTGTAAGTGCATGTAAGTACGTATAAGTACGTGTAAGTACGTGTAAGTTTATGTAAGTGCATGTAAGTGCGTGTAAGTGTGCATAACTGCATGTAGGTATATGTAAGTATGTATAAGTGTGTGTAAGAGTGTGTTAGTGTGTGTAAGTGTATATAAGTGCGTGTAAGTGCGTGTAAGTGCTTGTAGGTGCGTGTAAGTGCATGTAAGTGTTGGTAAGTGCGTGTAATTACGTGTAAGTGTGTAAGTACGTGTAAGTTTGTGTAAGTGCGTGTAAGTGTGTGTAAGTGTAATTAACTGCCTGTAAGTACGTGTAAGTATGTGTAAGTGCGTGTAAGTGCGTATAAGTGCGTGTAAGTGTGTGCAAGTGTGTGTGAGTGTGTGTTAGTACATGTAAGTACGTGTAAGTGCGTGTAAGTACGTGTAAGTGCCTGTAAGTACATGTAAGTGTGTGTAAGTGCGTGTAAGTGTATGTAAGTGCGTGTAAGTGCGTATAGGTGTGTGTAAGTGTGTGTAAGTGCGTGTAAGTGCGTTTTAGTACGTGTAAGTGCGTGCAAGTCCATATAAGTACGTAGAAGTACGTGAAAGTGCATATAAGTGCGTGTAAGTGCGTGTAAGTGCGTGCAAGTGTGCGTAAGTACGTCTAAGTGCGTGTAGGTGGGTGTAAATCCGTGTAAGTACACGTAAGTGCGTGTAAGTACGTGTAAGTGCGTGTAAGTGCATGTAGGTGCGTGTAAGTGTGTGTAAGTGCATGTAAGTGTTTGTAAGTGCGTGTAAGTATATGTAAGTACGTGTAAGTGCGTGTAAGTTTGTGTAAGTGCGTGTAAGTGTATGTAAGTGCCATAAACTGCGTATAAGTGCGTGTAAGTGTGTGTAAGTACGTGTAAGTACGTATGAGTATGTATACGTGTGTGCAAGTGCGTGTAAGTGCGTGCTAGTATGTATACGTACGTGTAAGTGCAATGAAGTTTGTCTAAGTGCGTGTAAGTGCGTGTAAGTGTGTGTAAGTACGTGTAAGTGCGTGTAAGTGAGTGCAAGTGTGTGTAAGTGTGTGTAAGTGTGTGTAAGTGCATGTAAGTGCATTTGAGTGTGTGTAAGTGCGTGTAAGTTCATGACAGTGTGTATAAGTGCGTATAAGTACTTATAAGTACATGTAAGTACATGTAAGTGTGTGAAAGTGCGTGTAAGTGCGTGTAAGTATGTGTAAGTGTGTGTAAGTACGTATAAGTGTGTGTAAGTACGTGTAAGTATGTATAGGTGGGTGTATGTCGGTGTAAGTGTACGTAAGTACGTATAAGTACCTGTAAGTGCGTGTAAGTGTGTGTAAGCATGTGTAAGTGCGTGTAAGTGCGTGTATGTGCGTGTAAGTGCTTGTAAGTACGTGTAAGTGTGTGTAGGTGTATGTAAGTACGTGTAACTGTGTGTATGTACGTGTAAGTTTGTCTAAGCATGTATAAGTGCGTGTAACTGCGTGTAAGTGCGTGTAAGTGTATGTAAGTACGTGTAAGTGTGTGCAAGTGCCTGTGAGTGCGTGTAAGTGCATGTAAGTGTGTTTAAGTGCATGTAAGTGCGTGTAAGTATGTGTAAGTGTGTGTGAGTACGTGTGAGTGCATGTAAGTGCGTGTAGGTACATGTAAGTGTGTGTAAGTGGGTGTAAGTGGGTGTAAGTACGTGTAAGTACGCATAAGTATGTGTAAGTTCATGCAAGTGCGTGCACGTGCATGCAAGTGCGTGCAAGTGCGTACAAGTGCGTATAAGTACTTTTGTGAGTGCGTGTATGTGCGTTTATGTGCGTGGAAGTGCCTGTGAGTATGTGTAAGTGCGTGAAAGTGTGTGTAAGTGCGTGTAAGTATGTGTATGTGTGTCTGAGTACGTGTGAGCATATGTGAGTGCGTGTGAGTACGTGTGAGTACGTGTGAGTGCGTGTGCGTATGTGTGAGTGCGTGTGAGTGCATGTGAGTGTGTGTGATTGTGTGTAAGTACGTGTAAGTGCGTGGAAGTGCGTGAAAGTGTGTATAAGTGCATGTAAGTACGTGTAAATACGTATAAGGACGTGTAAGTACGTGTAAGTGCGTGCGAGTACGTGTGAGTGTGTGTGAGTATGTTTGAGTGTGTGTGAGTATATGTGACTGTGTGTGAGTGTGTGTGAGTGCGTGTGAGTGCGTGTGAGTACGTGTGAATGTGTGTGAGTGTGTGTAACTGCGTGTAAGTATGTGTATGTGTCTGTCAGTGAGTGTAAGTGTGTGTAAGTGCGTGTAAGTGTGTATCAGTGCGTACAAGTGCGTGTTAGTGCATGTAAGTACGTGTAAGTGCGTGTAAGTACGAGTACGTACGTGTAACTATGTGTAACTGCATGTAAGTATGTGTACGTAATGTAAGTGTGTTAAAGTGCATGTAAGTGCATGTAACTGCGTATAAGTACGTGTAAGTGTGTGTAAGCACGTATAAGTGTGTGTAAGTGTGTGTAAGTACGTGTAAGTGCGTGTAAGTACGTATAAGTGTGTGTAAGTGCGTGTAAGTACGTGTAAGTGTGTGTAAAAGTGTGTAAGTGCGTATAAGTGCATGTAAGTGTGTAGGTGCATGTAAGTGTGTGTAAGTACGTGCAAGTATGTGTAAGTGGGTATAAGTGTGTGTAAGTGCGTGTAAGTACGTGTAAGTGCGTATAAGTGTGTATAAGTACGTGTAAGTGCGTATAAATACGTGCAAGTACCTGTACGTCCGTATAAGTATGCGTAAGTGCATGTAGATATGTATAAGTGTATGTAAGTTCTTGTAAGTGTGTGGAAGTATGTGTAAGTGGGGACAAGTGGGTGTAAGTGCGTGTAAGTGCGTGTTAGTGCATGTAAGTATGTGTAAGTGCGTGTAAGTTTGTATAAGTGCGTGTAAGTGCGTGTAAGTGTGTGTAAGTGTGTGTAAGTGCATGTAAGTGCGTGTAAGTGCGCATAAGTGCATGTATGTGTGTGTAAGTGCGTGTAAGTGTATGTAAGTATGTGTAACTACGTGTAAGTGTGTGTAACTGTGTGTAAGTGTGTGTAAGTGCATGTAAGTGCGGGTAAGTGCGTGTGAGTGCATGTAATTATGTGTAAGTACGTGTAAGTGTGTGTAAGTGCATATAAGTATTTGTAAGTGCGTGTACGTTTGTATAAGTACATGTAAGTGCGTGTAAGTGCAATTAACTGCGTGTAAGTGCGTGAAAGTGTGTGTAAGTATATGTAAGTGCGTATAAGTGCATGTAAGTGTGTGCAAGTGCATGTAAGTGTGTGTAAGTGTGTGTAAGTGCGTAAAAGTGCGTGTAAGTACATGTAAGTGTCTGTAAGTGCGTGCAAGTACGTGTACGTGTGTGTAAGTGTGTATAAGTGCGTGTAAGTGCGTATAAGTAAATGTAAGTTTGTGTAAGTACGTGTATGTGCATTTTAGTGCGTGTAAGTGCATCTAAGTGCATATAAGTGTGTGTAAGTGCGTGTAAGTATGTGTAAGTGCATGTAAGTGCATGTAAGTGTGTGTAAGTGCGTATAAGTGTAAGTGCGTGTAAGTGCGTGTAAGTACGTGTTAGTATGTATAAGCACGTGTAAGTGCGTGTAGGTGCGTTTAAGTCGGTGTAAGTGCATGTAAGTCTGTGTAAGTGCATGTAAATGTGTGTAAGTATGTGTAAGTGTGTGTAAGTACGTGTGAGTACGTGTAAGTGCGTGTAAGTGCATGTTAGTACGTGTAAGTGTGTGTAAGTGTATGTAAGTGCGTGTAAATGTGTGTCACTGCGTGCAAGTGTATGTAAGCACGTATACGTATATGGAACTGCGTGCAAATGCATGTAAGTATGTGTAAGTGCATATAAGTGTGTGTAAGTGCATGTAATTTTATGTAAGTGTATGTAAGTGCGTGTAAGTGCGAGAAGGTACGTGTAAGTACATGTATGTACGTGTAAGTGCGTGTAAGTGTGTGTAAGTGCATGTGAGTCCGTGTAAGTGCATATAGGTGCGTGTAAGTGCATGTAAGTGTGTGTAAGTGGATGTAAGTACGTATAAGTGTGTATAAGTGTGTATAAGTGCCTGTACGTACGTGTAAGTACATGTAATTGTGTGCAAGTGCGTGCAAGTGCATGCAAGTGTGTACAAGTGCATGCAAGGGTGTGTATGTGTGTGTATGTGCGTGTATGTGCCTGTAAATGCATGTAAGTGCATGTGAGTACGTATAAGTGCGTGTAACTGCGTGTAAGTGTGTGTGTGTGATTGTGTGTGAGTACATGTGAGTGTGTGTGAGTGCGTGTGAGTGCATGTGAGTGTGTGTGAGTGCATGTGAGTGCATGTGAGTGCGTGTGGGTGTGTGTAAGTGCGTGTGAGTACGTGTAAGTGCGTGTAAGTATGTGTAAGTGTGTGTAAGTACATGTAAGTGCGTGTAAGTGCATTAAGTATGTGTAAGTGCGTGTAAGTGCGTGTGAGTGTGTATGAGTGTGTGTGAGGATGTATGAGTGTACGTGAGTGCGTGTGAGTGCGTGTAAGTGTCTATGAGTACGTGTGAGTGTGTGTGTGTGTGTGTGCGTGTGAGTGCAGGTGAGTGTCTGTAAGTGCGTATAAGTGTGTATTAGTGTGTGTAAGTGCATGTAAGTACGTGTACATGCGTTACAGTGCGTATACGTGCATGTAAGTGCATGTAAGTGCGTGTAAGTGCATATACGTGTGTGTAAGTGTGTGTAAGTGTGTGGAAGTGCGTATAAGTATGGGTAAGTACGTGTAAGTACGTGTAAGTTTGTGTAAGTATGTGTAAGTGCGTGCAAGTGTGTGCAAGTGCGTGCAAGTGCGTGGAAGTGCTTGTGTAAGTGTGTGTATGTGCATGTAAGTGCGTGTATGTGCGTGTAAGTACGTATAAGTATAAGTGTGTATAAGTGCGTGTAAGTGCGTGTAAGCGCGTGTGAGTGCGTGTGACTATGTGTAGGTGCGTGTAAGTGCACGTATGTGCTTGTAAGTGCGTGTAAGTGTGTGTAAGTGGGTGTACGTGCAGGTAAGTGCTCGCAAGTTCATGTAAGTGCGTATACATACATGTACGTGTGTGCGAGTATGTGCAAGTGCGTGTAAGTGCGTGTAAGTACATGTAAGTACGTGTAAGTGCGTGTAAGTGCATCTTAGCGCGTGTAAGTACGTGTAAGTGCGTGTAAGTGTATGTAAGGACATGTAAGTGTGTGTAAGTTCGTGTAAGTGTGTGTAAGTACATGTTAGTGCGTGCAAGTGCGTACAAGTGTGTGTAAGTGCGTGTAAGTGTGTGTGAGTGCATGTGAGTGCGTGTGAGAGTGTGTGAGTGTGTGTAAATGTGTGTAAGTACGTGTAAGTGCGTGTAAGTATGTGTAAGTGCGTGTAAGTGCGTGTAAGTGTATGTTAGTGCGTGTAAGAACGTGTATGTACAGGTAAGTGTGGGTAAGTGTGTGTAAGTGTGTGTAAGTACGTGTAAGTGCGTGTAAGTGCGTGCAAGTGCGTGCAAGTGCGTGCAAGGGCGTGCAAGTGCATGTAAGTGCTTGTGTAAGTACGTGTATGTGCGTGGATGTGCATGTGTGTGCGTGTAAGTGCATGTAAGTACGTGGAAGTGCGTGTAAGTACGTGCAAGTGCGTGTAAATGCGTGTAAGTGCGTGTGAGTACGTGTGAGTGTGTGTGAGTGCATGTGAGTGCGTGTGAGTGTAAGTGAGTGCGTGTGAGTATGTGTGAGTGCGTGTGAGTGCGTGTGAGTGCATGTGAGTGCTTGTGAGTGCGTGTAAGTATGTGTAAGTGTGTGTAAGTGCGTGTTAGTGCATGTAAGAGAATGTAAGTGCGTATAAGTGCGTGCAAGTGCGTGTAAGTGCGTGTTAGTGTGGGTTAGTATGTGTTAGTGCATGTGAGTACGTGTAAGTGCGTTTAAGTGTGCATGAGTGCGTGTGAGTGTACGTAAGTGTGTGTAAGTGCGTGTAAGTACGTTTCAGTGCGTGTAAGTGTGTGTAAGTGCGTGTTAGTGCGTGTAAGTGTGTGCAAGTGCATGTACGTGTGTCTAAGTGCATGCAGGTAAGTGCGTGTAGGTGCGTGTAAGTGCGTTTAAGTGCGTTTAAGTACGTGTGAGTGCGTGTTAGTGCGTGTGATTGCATGTATGTGCGTGTAAGTGCAAGTAAGTGTGTGTAAGCACATGTAAGTACGTGTACGTGCAAGTAAGTACATGCAAGTGCGTGCAAGTGTGTGCAAGTGTGTGTGTATGCGTTTGTAAGTGTGTGTATGTACGTGTAAGTGCGTGTAAGTGCGTGTAAATGCAGGTAAATGCTCATAAGTGCGTGTAAGTGCGTGTAAATGCGTGTAAATGCGTATAAGTGCATTGAAGTGCGCATAAGTGCGCATAAGTTTGTGTAAGTACGTGTAAGTGCGTGTTAGTGCGTGTAAGTGCGTGTAAGTGCATGTAAGTGCGTGTAAGTACGTGTAAGTTCGTGTAAGTACGTATAAGTGCGTATAAGTATGTGTAAGTGTGTGCAAGTGTGTGCAAGTGCCTGTAAGTGTGTACAAGTACGTGTAAGTGCATGCAAGTGTGCGTAAGTGCGTGTAAGTGCGTGTAAATGTGTGTAAGTGCGTGTCAGTGCATGTAAGTGCAGGTAAGTGCTTGTAAGTGTGTGTAAGTACGTATAAGTGCGTATAAGTGCATGTAAGTACATGTAAGTATGTGTAAATGTGTGTAAGTGCATGTAAGTGCGTGTAAGTGCAAGTAAGTGCGTGTAAGTGCGTGCAATTGTGTGCAAGTGCGTCTAAGTGTGTGCAAGTGCGTGCAAGTGCATGCAAGAGCGTGCAAGTGTATGTAATTGCTTGTAAGTGCTTGTGTAAGTGTATGTAAGTGCGTGCAAGTACGTGCAAGTGTGTGTAAGTGCGTGTAAGTGCGTGTAAGTGCGTGTAAGTGCGCGTGAGTATGTGTGAGTTCGTGTGAGTACGTGCGAGTGCGTGCGAGTGCGTGTGAGTAGGTGTGAGTGTATGTGAGTACGTGTAAGTGCATATAACTATGTGTAAGTACGTGTGAGTGTGTGTGAGTGCGTGTAAGTGTGTGCAAGTACATGTAAGAACGTGTAAGTGCGTGGAAGTTCCTGTAAGTGCGTGTAAGTGCGTGTAAGTGCATGTAAGTGCGGGTAAGTGTGGTTAAGTACGTGTAAGTGCGTGTAAGTGTACGTAAGTGTTCACAAGTACGTACAAGTGTGTGAAAGTGTGTCCAAGTGTGTGTAAGTGTGTGTAAGTGTGTGTAAGTGTGTGTTTATGCGTGTAAGTACGTGTAAGTGCGTGTGAGTGCGTGTGAGTGCGTGTGAGTAAATGTAAGTGCGTGTGAGTGCGTGTGAGTGTGCGTGTACGTGTGAGTGCGTGTGAGTACATCTAAGTGTGTGCAAATGCATGTAAATGCATGTAAAGAGGTGTAAGTACGTGTAAGTACGTGTAAGTGTTTGTAGGGTATGTAAGTGCATGTAAGTGCATGTAAGTCTGTATAAGTGTGTGTAAGTGTGTAAGAGTACATGTTAGTGTGTATAAGTGCGTGAAAGTGTATGTAAGTGCGTGTATGTACGTGTAAGTGCGTGTAAGTGCATATAAGTGCGTGCAAGTGCATGTAAATGTGTGTAAGTACATGTTAGTGCGTTTAAGTACGTGGAAGTACGTGTAAGTGGGGATAAGTGGATGTTAGTGTGTGTAAGTTCGTGTAAGTGCGTGTAAGTATGTGTAAGTGTGTGTAAGTGCGTATAAGTGCGTATCCCTGTGTGTAAATGTGTGTAAGTGTATGTAAGTGCATGTAAGTGCGTGTAAGTGTGCGCAACTACATATAAGTGCGTGTAAGTGCGTGTAAGTGTGAGTAAGTATGTGTAACTACGTGTAAGTGCGTGTAACTAAGTGTAAGTGTGTGTAAGTGCGTGTAAGTGCGGGTAAGTGCGTGTGAGTGTATGTAAGTGTGTGTAAGTACGTGTAGGTTTGTGTAAGTGCATGTAAGTGTTTGTAAATGCGTGTAAGTTCGTGTAAGTACGTGTAAGTGCATATAAGTGTAATTAACTGTGTGTAAGTGCGTGTAAGTGTGTGTAAGTGTATCTAAGTGCGTATAAGTACGTGTACGTGTGTTCAAGTGCATGTAAGTGTGTGTAAGTGCATGTAAGTGCATGTAAGTATGTGTAAGTACGTGTAATTGTCTGTTAGTGTGTGTAAGTGCGTGTAAGTGTGTGTAAGTGTGTGTAAGTGGGTATAAGTGTGTATAAGTGTATGTAAGCTTGTGTAAGTGCGTGTATGTATGTGTAAGTATGTGTAAGTGTGTATAAGTACGTGTAAGTGCGTGTAAGTGCGTATAAGTGCGTGTATGTTCATATAACTCTGTGAAAGTGCATGTAAGTACGTATAAGTGGGTATAAGTGCGTGTAAGTACGTGTAAGTACGTGTAAGAGCGTGTAAGTGCGTATAAGTACGTGTAAGTGCGTGTAAGTGTCTTTAAGTGCATCTAAGTGCATGTAAGTGCGCGTAATTGCATATAAGTGCGTGTAAGCGTGTGTACGTGCGTGTAAGTGCATGTAACTATGTGTAAGTGTGTGTAAGTGTATGTAAGCTTGTGTAAGTGCGTCTATGTGTGTGTAAGTGCGTATACGTGTGTGTAAGTGCATGTAAGTACGTGTATGTGTGTGTAAGTTCGTGTAAGTACGTAGAAGTGCCTGTAAGTGCATGTAAGTGTGTGTTGGTGCATGCAAATGCTTGTATGTGCGTGGAAGTATGTGTAAGTGGGTATAAGTGTGTGTAAGAACGTGTAAGTGTGTATAAGTACGTGTAAGTGCTTGTAAGTATGTGTAAGTAGGTACAAGTGCATGCAAGTGCGTATAACAAGATGTAAGTACGTGTAAGTGCTTGTAAGTGCGTGGAACACTATGTAAGTACGTGAAAGTATGTGTAAGTGCGTGTAAGTGTGTGTACGTTTGCGTAAGTACACGTAACTGCGTGTACATGCATGAAATTGCGTGTAACTGCGTCTTAGTGCGTGTTATTGCATGTAAGTGCATGTAAAATCCGGTTAGTGCTGGTAAGTGCAAATAAGTGCGTGTAAGTGTGTGAAAGTACGTATAAGTACGTGTAAGTGCGTGTAAGTATGTGTAAGTACATGTAACTGCATGTAACGGCGTGTAACTACGTGTAAGTGCGTGTAAGTACGTGTAAGTGTGTGTAAGTATGTATAAGTGCATGTAAGTGCGTGTAAGTGCGTGTAAGTACGTGTAAGTGCATATAAGTGTGAGTAAGTGCGTGTAAGTACGTGTAAGTGCGTATTCGTGCGTATAAGTATGGGTAAGTGTGTGTAAGTACGTGTAAGTACGTGTAAGTATGTGTAAGTGTGTATAACTGCGTGTAAGTACGTGTAAGTGTGTGTAAGTGCGTGTAAGTGTGTATAAGTACGTATAAGTGCATATAAGTGCGTGTAAGTATGTATATGTACATGTAAGTACGTGTAAGTGCGTGTAAGTACATGTAACCGTGTGTAACTGCGTCTAAGTGCGTGTAAGTACGTATAAGTGCATATACGTGCATGTAAGTACATGTAACAGCGTGTAAGTACGTGTAAGTGTGTGTAAGTGCGTATAAGTACGTGTAAGTGCGTGTAAGTGCGTATAACTGCGAGTAAGTGCGTGTAAGTACGTGTGAGTGTGTGTAAGTACGTATAAGTACGTATAAGTGCGTGTACGTGCATGTAAGTGTGTGTAAGTGCATGTAAGTAGGTGTAAGTGCGTGTAAGTATGTGTAAGTGGGTATAAGTGCGTGTAAGTGTGTGTAAATGGGTGAAATTGCGTATCCGTGTGTATAAGTGTGTGTAAGTGCATGTAAATGTGTGTAAGTGCATGTAAGTACGTGTAAGTACGTGTAAGTGGGTATAAGTACGTGTAAGTGCGTGTAACTACGTGTAAATGCGTGTAAGTGTGTGTAGGTACGTGTAAGTACGTGTAAGTGTATGTAAGTGTATGTAAGTGCGTGGAAGTGCACGTAACAGCATGTAAGTACGTGTAAGTACGTGTAAGTACATATAAGTATGTATAAGTGTATGTAAATGTATGTAAGTACGTGTAAGTGCGTGTAAGTGCGTGTAAGAACGTGTAAGTACGTGTAAGTGTATGTAAGTGCATGTATGTGCGTGTAAGTACGCGTAATTGCATGTAAGTATATGTAAGTATGTATAAGTGTGTGTAAGTGCGTGTAAGTGCGTGTAAGTGTATATAAGTGCGTGTAAGTACGTGTAAGTGCATGTAAGTGCGTGTAAGTGCATGTAAGTGTTTGTAAGTGCGTGTAAGTATGTGTAAGTGTGTGAAAGTACGTGTAAGTTTGTGTAAGTGCGAATAAGTGTGTGTAAGTGCAATTAACTGCGTGTAAGTACGTGTAAGTATGTGTAAGTGTGTGTAAGTGCGTATTAGTGTGTGTAAGTGTGTGCAAGTGCGTGTCAGTGCGTGTTAGTACATGTAAGTACCTGTAAGTGTGTGTAAGTACGTTTAAGTGTCTGTAAGTATGTGTAAGTGTGTGTAAGTGCGTGTAAGTGTATGTAAGTGCGTATAAGTACGTATAGGTATGTGTAAGTGCGTGTAAGTGTGTGTAAGTGCGTTTTAGTAGGTGTAAGTGTGTGTAAGTGCATTTAAGTACGTAGAAGTGCGTGTAAGTGCATAAAAGTGCGTGTAAGTATATGTAAGTGCGTGTAAGTGTGCGTAAGTATGTGTAAGTACATGTAAGTGCATGTAAGTGTGAGTAAGTGCGTGTAAGTACGTGTAAGTGCGTTTAGGTGGGTGTAAGTCCGTGTAAGTGCGCGTAAGTGCGTGTAAGTACGTGTAAGTGTGTGTAAGTGCATGTAAGTGCGTCTAAGTGCGTGTAATTGCATCTAAGTGTTTGTAAGTGCGTGTAAGTGTGTGTAAGTGTGTGTAAGTGTGTGTAAGTTTATGTAAGTGCGTGTAAGTGTATGTAAGTGCCATTAACTGCGTGTAAGTACGTGTAAGTGTGTGTAAGTACGTGTAAGTATGTATGAGTGCGTATACGTGTGTGCAAGTGTGTGTAAGTGCGTGTTAGTAGGTGTAAGTACGTGTAAGTGCGTGTAAGTTTGTGTAAGTGCGTGTAGGTGCGTGTAAGTGTCTGTAAGTGCGTGTAAGTGCGTGTAAGTGCGTGTAAGTGCGTGTAAGTGTGTGTAAGTGTGTGTAAGTGCATGTAAGTACATTTTAGTGTGTGTAAGTGCGTGTAAGTGCATGTCAGTGCGTATAAGTGTGTGTAAGTACTTATAAGTGCGTGTAAGTGCATATAAGTGCGTGTAAGTGTGTATAAGTATGTGTAAGTGTGTGTAAGTGCGCATAAGTGTAT
>SZWC01000002.1:682760-719150 GCA_023375785.1 Penium margaritaceum | reverse complement strand
GTGTAAGTGCGTGTAAGTGTGTGTAAGTGCGTGTAAGTGCGTGTAAGTGCGTGTAAGTGCGTGTAAGTGTGTGTAAGTGTGTGTAAGTGCATGTAAGTACATTTTAGTGTGTGTAAGTGCGTGTAAGTGCATGTCAGTGCGTATAAGTGTGTGTAAGTACTTATAAGTGCGTGTAAGTGCATATAAGTGCGTGTAAGTGTGTATAAGTATGTGTAAGTGTGTGTAAGTGCGCATAAGTGTATGTAAGTACGTGTAAGTATGTGTAGGTGGGTGTATGTCGGTGTAGGTGTGCATAAGTGCGTATAAGTACGTGTAAGGGCGTGTAAGTGTGTGTAAGCATGTGTAAGTGCGTGTAAGTGCGTGTATGTGTGTGTAAGTGCTTGTAAGTGCGTGTAAGTGCATGTAGGTGTATGTAAGTACGTGTAACTATGTGTATGTGCGTGTAAGTTTGTGTAAGTATGTGTAAGTGCGTGTAAGTGCGTGGAAGCACGTGTAAGTGCGTGTAAGTGTATGTAAGTGCATGTAAGTGTGTTTAAATGCATGTAAGTGTGTGTAAGTATGTGTAAGTGCGTGTGAGTGTGTGTGAGTGCATGTAAGTGCGTGTAGGTGCATGTAAGTGTGTGTAAGTGGGTGTAAGTGCGTGTAAGTACGTGTAAGTTCGCATAAGTATGTGTAAGTATGCGTAAGTGCGTGTAAGTGCATGCAAGTGCGTGCAAGTGCGTGCAAGTGCATGCAAGTCCGTACAAGTGCGTGTAAGTACTTTTGTGAGTGTGTGTATGTGCGTTTATGTGCGTGGAAGTGCGTGTGAGTGTGTGTAAAGGCGTGAAAGTGTGTGTAAGTGCCTGTAAGTATGTGTAAGTGTGTCTGAGTACGTGTGAGTATGTGTGAGTGCATGTGAGTACGTGTGAGTGTGTGTGAGTGCGTGTGCGTATGTGTGAGTGGGTGTGAGTGCATGCGAGTGTGTGTGAGTGTGTGTAAGTACGTGTAAGTGCGTGGAAGTGCGTGAAAGTGCGTATAAGTGCATGTAAGTACGTGTAAGTACGTATAAGTACGTGTAAGTACGTGTAAGTGCGTTCGAGTACGTGTGAGTGTCTATGAGTATGTTTGAGCGTGTGTGAGTATATGTGACTGTGTGTGAGTGTGTGTGAGTGTGTGTGAGTGCGTATGAGTACGTGTGAACTAGCGTGAGTGTGTGTAAGTGCGTGTAAGTGTGTGTTGCTGTGTGTATATGCATGTACGTGCGTCTACGTGCTTGTAAGTACGTGTAATTGCGCGTAAGTGTGTGTAAGTGCGTGTAAGTGTATGTAAGTACGTGTAAGTACGTGTAAGTGCATGTAAGTGCGTGTAAGTGCGTTGAAGAACGTGTAAGTGTGGGTACGTATGTGTAAGTGCGTGTAAGTGCGTGTAGGTGCATGAAAGTACGTGCAAGTGTATGCAAGTGCGTGCAAGTGCATGTAAGTGCTTGTGTAAGTGCGTGTATGTATGTGTAAGTGCGTGTAAGTGCGTGTATGTATGTGTAAGTGTGTGTAAGTATGTGTAAGTGTGTATAAGTGCCTATAAATGCGTGTAGGTGCGTGTAAGTACGCGTAAGTACGTGTAAGTACGTGTAAGTGTTTATAAGTACGTGTAAGTACGTGTAAGTGCGTGCAAGTGCGTGCAAGTGCGTGTAAGTGTGCATAAGTGCGTGTAATTGTGTGTAAGTACGTGGAAGTGCGTGTAAGTGTGTGTAAGTGTGTGTAAGTGCGTATGTATGTGTAAGTGCGTAAAAGTGCATGTAAGTGCGTATAACTGCGCATAACTGCGTGTAAGTGCATGTAAGTGTGTGTAAGTGCGTGTAAGTGCGTGTAAGTACGTGTAAGTATGTGTAAGTGTGTGTAAGTACGTGTAAGTGCGTTAAAGTGTATGTAAGTGCGTGTCAGAATGTGTAAGTACGTGTGAGTGCGTGTAAGTGCGTATAAGTACGTGTAAGTATGTGTAAGTGCGTGTTACTGTGTGTAAGTGGGTGAAAGTACATGTAAGTTATTGTGAGTACATGTAAGTGCGTGTAAGTGCGTGTAAGTGCGTGTAAGTGTATGTAAGTGCGTGTAAGTATGTGTAAGTATGTGTAAGTGCGTGTAAGTGCATATAAGTGCGTGTAAGTGTGTGTAAGTGCATGTAAGTGCGTGTAAGTGCGTATAAGTATGTGTAAGTGCGTGTAAGTATATGTAAGTGCGTAGAAGTGTGTGCTAGTATGTGTAAGTGCGTGTAACACTGTGTAAGTAGGTGTAAGTGTATGTAAGTGCGTATACTTGTATGTAAGTGCATGTAAGTACACATAAGTGCGTGACTGTGCGTGTAAGTGCGTGTAACTACGTGTCAGTGCGTGTAATTGCATGCAAGTGCACGTGAATACGTGTAAGTGTGTGTAAGTGTGTATAAGTGCGTGTAAGGGTGTGTATGTGCGTTAAGTGCATGTAAGCGTGTTTAAGTGTGTGTACGTACGTGTAAGTGCGTGTTACTGTGTGTAACTGTGTGAAAGTGCGTGTAAGTGTATGTACGTTCTTGTATGTACCTATAAGTGTGTGTAATTGAGTGTAAGTGCGTATAAGTGTGTGTAAGTGCGTGTAAGTGCGTATAAGTGCGTGTAAGTACTTGTAAGTGCTTGTAAGTGCGTGTAAGTGCGTGTAAGTGCGTATAAGTGCGTGTAAGTTTATGTAAGTGCGTGTGAGTGTGTATAAGTACATGTAAGTGCATATAAGTGCGTGTAAGTGCATGCAAGTGGCTAGAAGTGTGTGTAAGTGCGTACTCGTGCGTATACGTGTGTGTAAGTGTGCGTTAATGCGTGTATGTGTGTGTAAGTACATGTAAGTGTGTGTAACTGTGTGTAAGTATGTGTAAGTGCGTGTAAGTGTGTGTAAGTGTGTGTAAGTGCGTGTAAGTGTGTGTAAGTGCGTACAAGTGCATGATAGTGCATGTAAGTATGTGTAAGTGTGTGTAAGTACGAGTAAGTACGTGTAACTATGTGTAACTGCATGTAAGTATGTGTACGTACGTGTAAGTGTGTTAAAGTGCATGTAAGTGCACGTAACTGCGTGTAAGTACGTGTAAGTGTGTGTAAGCATGTATAACTATGTGTAATTGTGTGTAAGTATGTGTAAGTGCGTGTAAGTACGTATAAGTGTGTGTAAGTGCGTGTAAGTACGTGTAAGTGTGTGTAAAAGTGTGCAAGTACGTGTAAATGGATGTAATTGTGTGCAAGTGCGTGTAAGTACCTGTAAGTGCGTACAAGTATGTATAAGTACGTGTAAGTGCGTGTAAGGACTTGCAAGTACCTGTACGTGCGTATAAGTGCGTGTAAGTGCATGTAGATGTGTAAGTATGTATAAGTACGTATAAGTGCGTATAAGTGTATGTAAGTTCGTGTAAGTGCGTGGAAGTATGTGTAAGTGGGGATAAGTGGGTGTAAGTGCGTGTAAGTGCGTGTTAGTACATGTAAGTATGTGTAAGTGCGTATAAGTATGTATACGTTTGTGTAAGTGTGTGTAATTGTGTGTAAGTGTGTGTAAGTGTATGTAAGTGCGTCTTAGTATGCGTAAGTGCATGTACGTGCGTCTAAGTGTGTGTAAGTGTATGTACGTGTGTGTAACTGCGTGTAAGTGCGTGTAACTGTGTGTAAGTGTGTGTAAGTGCATGTAAGTGCGGATAAGTGCGTGTGAGTGCATGTAAGTATGTGTAAGTACGTGTAAGTGTGTGTAATTACATGTAAGTATTTGTAAGTACGTGTACGTTTGTATAAGTACGTGTAAGTGCGTGTTAGTGCAATTAACTGCGTGTAAGTGCGTGTAAGTGTGTGTAAGTATATGTAAGTGCGTATAAGTGCGTGTAAGTACGTGCAAGTGCATGTAAGTGTGTGTAAGTGTGTGTAAGTGCGTGTAAGTACGTGTAAGTATATGTAAGTGTCTGTTAGTGCGTGCAAGTGCGTGTAAGTGTGTATAAGTGTGTATAAGTGCGTGTAAGTGCGTATAAGTAAATGTAAGTTTGTGTAAGTACGTGTATGTGCATTTTAGTGCGTGTAAGTGTGTCTAAGTGCATGTAAGTGTGTGTAAGTGCGTGTAAGTATGTGTAAGTACGTGTAAGTGCATGTAAGTGCGTGTAAGTGCGTATAAGTGTAAGTGCGTATAAGTGCGTGTAAGTACGTGTAAGTATGTATAAGCACGTGTAAGTGCGTGTAGGTTCGTTTAAGTCCGTGTAAGTGCATGTAAGTCTGTGTAAGTGCATGTAAATGTGTGTAAGTATGTGTAAGTGTGTGTAAGTACGTGTGAGAACGTGTAAGTGCGTGTAAGTGCGTGTAAGTACGTGTAAGTGTGTGTAAGTGTATGTAAGTGCGTGTAAATGTGTGTTTCTGCGTGTAAGTGCATGTAAGTACATATACGTATGTGGAACTGCGTGCAAGTGCATGTAAGTATGTGTAAGTGCGTGTAAGTGTGTGTAAGTGCATGTAATTCTATGTAAGTGTATGTAAGTGTGTGTAAGTGCGAGAAGGTACGTGTAAGTACATGTAAGTACGTGTAAGTGTGTGTAAGTGTGTCTAAGTGCATTTGAGTCTGTGTAAGTGCATATAGGTGCATGTAAGTGCATGTAGGTGTGTGTAAGTGGATGTAAGTATGTATAAGTGTGTATAATTGTGTATAAGTGCGTGTAAGTACGTGTAAGTACGTGTAAGTGTGTGCAAGTGTGTGCAAGTGCATGCAAGTGTGTACAAGTGCATGCAAGTGCGTGTAAGTACTTTTGTAAGTGTGTGTATGTGCTTGTATGTGCCTGTAAATGCATGTAAGTGCGTGGAAGTGTGTATGGGTGCGTGTAAGTGCGTGTAAGTACGTATAAGTGCGTGTAACTGCGTGTAACTGTGTGTGTGATTGTGTGTGAGTACATGTGCGTGTGTGTGAGTGCGTGTGAGTGCATGTGAGTGTGTGTGAGTGCGTGTGAGTGCATGTGGGTGCGTGTGAGTGTGTGTAAGTGTGTGTGAGTACGTATAAGTGTGTGGAAGTGTGTGAAAGTGTGTGTAAGTAGGTGTAAGTGCGTGTAAGTGCATTAAGTATGTGTAAGTGCGTGTAAGTGCGTGTGAGTGTGTGTGAGTGTGTGTGAGTATGTATGAGTGTACGTGAGTGTGTGTGAGTGCGTGTGAGTGTCTGTGAGTACGTGTGAGTGTGTGTGTGTGTGAGTGCAGGTGAGTGTGTGTAAGTGCATATAAGTGCGTATTAGTGTGTGTAAGTGCATGTAAGTGCGTGTACATGCGTTAAAGTGCGTATAAGTGCATGTAAGTGCGTGTAAGTACGTGTAAGTGCATATACATGCGTGTAAGTGCGTGTAAGTGTGTGGAAGTGCGTAGAAGTATGGGTAAGTGCGTGTAAGTACGTGTAAGTGCGTGTAAGTATGTGTAAGTGTGTGCAAGTGCGTGCAAGTGCGTGCAAGTACGTGTAAGTGCTTGTGTAAGTGTGTGTATGTGCATATAAGTACGTGTATGCGCGTGTAAGTACGTATAAGTGTAAGTGTGTATAAGTGCGTGTAAGTGCGTGTAAGAGCGTGTGAGTGCGTGTGACTATGTACAAGTGCGTGTAAGTGCCGGTATGTGCTTATAAGTACGTGCAAGTGTGTGTAAGTGGGTGTAAGTGCGGGTAAGTGCGTGTAAGTTCATGTAAGTATGTATACGTGCGTGTACGTGTGTGCGAGTACATGCAAGTGCGCGTAAGTGCGTGTAAGTACATGTAAGTACGTGTAAGTGTGTGTAAGTGCATCTTAGCGCCTGTAAGTACGTCTAAGTGCGTGTTATTGTGTATAAGTACATGTAAGTGTGTGTAAGTGCGTGTAAGTGTGTGTAAGTGCATGTAAGTGCGTGTAAGTGCGTACAAGTGTGTGTAAGTGCGTGTAAGTGTGTGTGAGTGCATGTGAGTGTGTGTGAGAGTCTGTGAGTATGTGTAAGTGTGTGTAAGTACGTGTAAGTGCGTGTAAGTACGTGTAAGTGCGTGTAAGTGTGTGTAAGTGTATGCTAGTGTGTGTAAGTACGTGTACATACAGGTAAGTGTGGGTAAGTGTGTGTAAGTGCGTGTAAGTACGTGTAAGTGCGTGTAAGTGTGTGCAAGTGCGTGCAAGTGCGTGCAAGTGTGTGCAAGTGCATGTAAGTACTGGTGTAAGTGCGTGTATGTGCGTGTATGTGCATGTGTGTGCGTGTAAGTGCATGTAAGTACGTGGAAGTGCATGTAAGTACGTGCAAGTGCGTGTGAGTGTGTGTGAGTGCATGTGAGTGCGTGTGACTGTAAGTGAGTGCGTGTGAGTATGTGTGAGTGCGTGTGAGTACGTGTGAGTGCATGTGAGTGTGTGTGAGTGCGTGTAAGTATGTGTAAGTGTGTGTATGTGCGTATTAGTGCATGTAAGTATGTGTAAGTGTGTGTAAGTGCATGCAAGTGTGTGTAAGTGCGTGTAAGTGTGGGTTAGTACGTGTTAGTGCATGTGAGTACGTGTAAGTGCGTTTAAGTGTGCGTGAGTGGGTGTGAGTGCATGTAAGTGTGTGTAAGTGCGTGTGAGTACGTTTCAGTGCGTGTAAGTGTGTGTAAGTGCGTGTTAGTGTGTGCAAGTGTGTGCAAGTGCATATACGTGTGTGTAAGTGCATGCGGGTAAGTGCGTGTAAGTGCGTGTAAGTGCGTGTAAGTGTGTTAAGTGCGTCTAAGTACGTGTGAGTGCGTGTTAGTGTGAGTAATTGCATGTATGTGCGTGTAAGTGCAAGTAAGTGCGTGTAAGTGCATGTAAGTACGTGTACGTGCAAATAAGTGCATACAAGTGCGTGCAAGTGTGTGCAAGTGTGTGTGTATGCGTTTGTAAGTGCGTGTATGTACGTGTAAGTGCGTGTAAGTGTGTGTAAATGTGCGTAAATGGTCGTAAGTGCATGTAAGCGCGTGTAAATGCGTGTAAGTACGTATAAGTGCATTGAAGTGCGCATAAGGGCGCATAAGTTTGTGTAAGTGTGTGTAAGTGCGTGGTAGTGCGTGTAAGTGTGTGTAAGTGCTTGTAAGTGCGTGTAAGTGCGTGTAAGTGCGTGTAAGTACGTGTAAGTTTGTGTAAGTACGTATAAGTGCGTATAAGTATGTGTAAGTGTGTGCAAGTGTGTGCAAGTGCGTCTAAGTGTGTACAAGTATGTGTAAGTACCTACAAGTGTGCGTAAGTGCGTGTAAGTGCGTGTAAATGCGTGTAAGTGCATGTTAGTGCGTGTAAGTGCAGGTAAGTGCTTGTAAGTGTGTGTAAGTACGTATAAGTGCGTATAAGTGCGTATAAGTACATGTAAGTATGTGTAAATGTGTGTAAGTGCATGTAAGTGCGTGTAAGTGCAGGTAAGTGCGTGTAAGTGCGCACAAGTGTGTGCAAGTGCGTCTAAGTGTGTGCAAGTGTGTGCAAGTGCATGCAAGTGCGTGCAAGTGTATGTAAGTGCTTGTAAGTGCTTGTGTAAGTGTATGTAAGTGCGTGCAAGTGCGTGTAAGTGTGTGTAAGTGCATGTAAGTGCGTGTAAGTGCGTGTAAGTGCGCGTGATTACGTATGAGTTTGTGTGAGTACGTGTGAGTGCGTGGAGTGCGTGTGAGTAGGTGTGAGTATATGTGAGTGTGTATAAGTGCGTATAACTATGTGTAAGTACGTGTGAGTGTGTATGAGTGCGTGTAAGTGTGTACAAGTACATGTAAGAACGTGTAAGTGCGTGGATGTGCCTGTAAGTGCGTGTAAGTGCGTGTAAGTGCATGTAAGTGCGGGTAAGTGTGGGTCAGTACGTGTAAGTGCGTGTAAGTGTGCGTAAATGTTCACAAGTATGTACAAGTGTGTGCAAGGGTGTCCAAGTGTGTATAAGTGTGTGTAAGTGTGTGTAAGTGTGTGTATATGCGTGTGAGTATGTGTAAGTGCGTGTGAGTGCGTATAAGTGTGTATGAGTAAATGTGAGTGCGTGTGAGTGCGTGTGAGTGTGTGTGTACGTGTGAGTGCGTGTGAGTGCGTGTGAGTACATCTAAGTGTGTGTAAGTGCATGTAAATGCATGCAAAGAGGTGTAAGTACGTGTAAGTGCGTGTAAGTATTTGTAGGATATGTAAGTGCATGTAAGTGCATGTAAGTGCGTATAAGTGTGTGTAAGTGTGTGTAAGTGCGTGTTTGTGTGTATAAGTGCGTGTAAATACATGTAAGTGCGTGTAAGTACGTGTAAGTGCGTGTAAGTGCGTATAAGTGCGTGCAAGTGCATGTAAATGTCTGTAAGTGCATGTTAGTGCATTTAAGTACGTGGAAGTACGTGTAAGTGGGGATAAGTGGATGTTAGTGTGTGTAAGTTCGTGTAAGTGCGTGTAAGTATGTGTAAGTGTGTGTAAGTGCGTATAAGTGCGTGTCACTGTGTGTAAGTGTGTGTAAGTGTGTGTAAGTGCATGTAAGTGCGTGTAAGTGTACGCAACTGCATGTAAGTGCGTGTAAGTGCGTGTAAGTGTGTCTAAGTATGTGTAACTATGTGTAAGTGCGTGTAACTAAGTATAAGTGTGTGTAAGTGCGTGTAAGTGCGGGTAAGTGCGTGTGAGTGTATGTAAGTGTGTGTAAGTACGTATAAATGTGTGTAAGTGCATGTAAGTGTTTGTATATGCGTGTAAGTTCATGTAAGTACTTGTAAGTGCATTTAAGTGTAATTGACTGCGTGTAAGTGTGTGTAAGTGTGTGTAAGTGTATGTAAGTGCGTATAAGTACATGTAAGTGTGTGCAAGTGCATGTAAGTGTGTGTAAGTGCATGTAAGTGCGTGTAAGTATGTGTAAGTACGTGTAATTATCTGTTAGTGTATGTAAGTACGTGTAAGTGTGTGTAAGTGTGTGTAAGTGGGCGTAAGTGTGTATAAGTGTATGTAAGTTTGTGTAAATGCGTGTAAGTGCGTGTAAGTGCATGTAAGTGTGTGTACGTGCGTGTAAGCATGTGTAAGTGCGTGTAAGTGCATGTAAGTGTGTATAAGTGCATGTAAGTGTACGTGCGTGTAGTTGCCTCTAAGTGCGTGTAAGTGTATATAAGTAGGTGTAAGTGCGTGTAGGTGTGTGCAAGTACGTGTAAGTGCATGTAAGTATGCATAAGTGCATGTAAGTGCCTGTAAGTTTGTGTAAGTGTGTGTAAGTACGTGTAAGTGCGTGTAAGTGCGTGTAAGTACGTGAAAGTGCGTGAAAGTACGTGTAAGTGTGTGTAAGTTTATGTAAGTACGTGTAAATGTGTGTCAGTGCGTGTAAGTGCATGTAAGCACGTGTAAGTATGTGTAACTGCGTGCAAGTGCATGTAAGTACGTGTAAGTGCGTGCAAGTGTGTATAAGTACATGTAAGTGTATGTAAGTGAGTGTAAGTGCGTATAAGTGCGTGAAAGTATGTGTAAGTGCATGTAAGTGCATGTAAGTGCGTGTAAGTGTGCGTAAGTGTATGTGAGTGTATAAAAGTGGATGCAAGTATGTATAAGTGTGTAAAAGTGCGTATAAATGCCTGTAAGTGCATGTAAGTACGTAAAAGTGTGTACAAGTGTGTGCAAGTGCGTGCAAGTGTGATGCATGCAAGTGCGTGTACGTGCTTTTGTAAGTGCCTGTATGTGCATTTAAGTGCCTATAAATGCATGTAAGTGCGTGGAAGTGTGGATGAGTGCATGTAAGTGCGTGTAAGTACATGTAAATGCGTGTAACTGCGTGTAAGTGTATGTGTGACTGTGTGTGAGTACATGTGAGTGCGTGTGAGTGTGTCTGAGTGCATGTGAGTGCATGTGAGTGTGTGTGAGTACGTGTGAGTGCATGTGAGTGTGTGTGAGTGTGTATAAGTGCGTGTTAGTGCGTGTAAGTGTGTGTAAGTGTGTATAAGTGCGTGTAAGTACGTGTAAGTGCGTGTAAGTGTGTTAAGTACGTGTAAGTGTGTGTACGTACGTGTGAGTGTGTGTGAGTACGTGTGAGTACGTGTGAGTGCGCGTGAGTGCATGTGAGTGCGTGTGAGTGTGTGTGAGTACGTGTGAGTATGTGAGTGCATGCAAGTGCGTGTGAGTGTGTGTAAGTGCGTGTAAGTGGGTGTTAGTGTGTGTAAGTGCATGTAAGTGCGTGTACATGCGTGTAAGTGTGTATAAGCGCATGTAAGAGCGTATAAGTGTGTGCAAGTACATATAAGTATGTGTAAGTACATGTAAGTGCATGGAAGTGCGTGTAAGTGTGGATACGTGTGTGTAAGTGCGTATAAGTGCGTATAAGTACATGTAAGTGCATGCAAGTGCCTGCAAGTGCGTGCAAGTCCGTATAAGTGCTTGTGTAAGTGTGTGTATGTGCATGTATGTGTGTGTCTGCGTGTGTAGAGACGTATAAGTGTGAGTAAGTGCGTGTATGTACGTGTAAGTGCGTGTAAGTGCGTGTAAGTGCCTGTGAGTATGTGTGAGTACGTATAAGTGTGTGTAAGTACTTGTAAGTGCCTATAAGTGCGTGTAAGTGTGTGTAACAGCGTGTAAGTGTGGGTAAGTATGTGTAACTTAACGTACGTGTGTATACGTGCGTGTAAGTGTGTGCAAGTGTATGCAAGTGCGTGTAAGTGTGTGTAAGTACATGTAAGTACGTGTAAGAGTGTGAAAGTGCGTCTAAGTACGTGTAAGTACGTATAAGTTCGTGGAAGTGTGTGTAAGTACGTGTAAGTGCGTGTAAGTATGTGTAAATGTATATACGTGCATGTAAATGCATGCAAGTGCGTACAAGTGTGTGTAGGTGCATGTTAGTGCTCGTGTATGTGGGTGTAAGTGCTCGTGTATGTGCATGTGTGTGTGTGTAAGTGCGTATAAGTGCGTGTAAGTGCGTGTAAGTGTGTGTAAGTATGTGTAAGTATGTGTACGTATGTTTAAGAGCGTGTAAGGGCGTGTAAGTGTGTGTGAGTGCGTGCAAGTGCGTGTGAGAGTGTGTGAGTGTGTGTAAGTGCGTGTAAGTGTGTGTAAGTGTGTGTAAGTACGTGTAAGTGTGTGTAAGTATATGGAAGTGCGTATAAGTGCGTGTAAGTACAGGTTAGTGCGGGTAAGTGTGTGTAAGTGCGTGTAAGAACGTGTAAGTGCGCGTAAGTGCGTGCAAGTGCGTCCAAGTGCATGCAAGTGCATGCAAGTGCATGCAAGTGCTTGTGTGAGTGCGTGTATGTGCGTGTAGGTGCATGTATGTTTGTGTAAGTGCATGTAAATACGTGGAAGTGAGTTTAAGTGCGTGCAAGTGCGTGTAAATGTGTGTAAGTGTGTGTGAGTATGTGTGATTGCGTGTGAGTGCGTGTGAGTGCGTGTGAGTATGCGTGAGTGCATGTGAGTATGTGTGAGTGCGTGTGAGTGTGTGTGAGTGCATGTGAGTGCGTGTGAGTATGTGTAACTGCGTGTAAGTGCATGTAAGTGCGTGTAAGTGCATGTATGTGTAAGTGCGTGTAAGTGCGTGCAAGTGTGTGTAACTGTGTGTAAGTGTGTGTTAGTACTTGTTAGTGCATGTAAGTACGTGTAAGTGCGTTTAAGTGCACATAAGTGTGTGTGAGTGCATGTAAGTGTGTGTAAGTGCGTGTAAGTGCATTTAAGTGCGTGTTAGTGCGTGTTAGTGCGTGTAAGTGGGTGTAAGTGCATGTACTTGTGTGTAAGTGCATGCGGGTAAATACGTGTAAGTGCGTGTAAGTGCGTTTAAGTGTGTTTCAGTAAGTGTAAGTGCATGTAAGTACATGTAAGTGCACGTAAGTACGTGTACGTGCGTGTAAGTGCATGCAAGTGCGTGCAAGTGTGTGCAAGTGTGTGTGTATTCATGTGTAAGTGCGTGTAAGTGCGTGTAAATGTGCATAAGTGCTCATAAGTGCGTGTAAGTGCGTGTAAATGCGTGTAAGTGCATGTAAGTGCGCATACATTTATGTAAGTGCGTGTAAGTACGTGTTAGTGGGTGTAAGTGCGTGTAAGTGCGTGTAAGTGTGTGTAAGTACGTGTAAGTGTGAGTAAGTACTTGTAAGTTTGTGTAAGTGCATATAAGTGCATATAAGTGCGTATAAGTACGTGTAAGTGTGTGCAAGTGTGTGCAAGTGTGTGTAAGTGCGTATAAGTGTGTGTAAGTGCGTGTAAGCGTGTGTAAGTACGAGTAAGTGCGTGTAAATGTGTGTAAGTGCGTTTAAGTGCAGATAGGTACATGTAAGTGTATGTAAGTGCGTACAAGTACGTGTTAGTACTTGTAAGTAAATGTAAGTACGTGCAAATGTGTGTAAGTTCATGCAAGTGCGTGTAAGTGCATGTAATTGCGTGTAAGTGCATGCAAGTGTGTTCAAGTGTGTGTAAGTGTGTGTAAGTGCGTGCAAGTGCGTGTATGTGTATGCAAGTGCATGCAAGTGTATGTAAGTGCGTGTAAGTGCTTGTGTAAGTGTGTACAAGTGCTTGCAAGCGCGTGGAAGTGCGTGTAAGTGCGTGTGAGTACGTGTGTGTCCGTGTGAGTACGTGTGAGTGCGTTTGAGTGCGTGTGAGTATATGCGAGTGTGTGTGAGTGCGTGTAAGTGCGTATAACTATGTATAAGTACGTGTGAGTGTGTGTTAGTGCGTGTACATGTGTGTAAGTACGTATAAGTGCATGTAAGTGCGTGTAAGTGCGTGTAAGTACGTGTAAGTGCGGGTAAGTGTGGGCAAGTGTGTGTAAGTGCGTGTAAGCGCGCGTAAGTATGTGCAAGTGCGCACAAGTGTGTGCAAGTGTGTGCAAGTGTATGCAAGCATGTGTAAGTGTGTGTAAGTGTGTGTATGTGTGTGTAAGTACGCGTAAGTGCCTGTGAGTGCGTGTGAGTGTGTGTGAGTAAATGTGAGTGTGTGTGAGTGCGTTTGAGTACGTGTGAGTGCGTGTGAGTACGTGTGAGTACGTATGAGTATGTGTAAGTGTGTGTATGTGCGTGTAAGTACGTGTAAGTGCATATAAGTGCATGTAAGTAGGTTTAAGTATGTGTAAGTGTGTGTAAGTGCTTGTAGGGTATGTAAGTGCATGTAAGTGCGTGTAAGTTTGTGTATGTGTGTGTTAGTGCATGTAAGTGCGTGTTAGTGTGTGTAAGTACGTGTAAGTGTGTGTAAGTGCGTGTTAGTGCGTGTAAGTGCGTGTAAGTGTGTGTAAGTGCATGTAAGTGCGGGTGAGTACAGGTAAGTGCGTGTAAGTGTGTGTAAGTGCATGTAAGTACATGTAAGTGTGTGTGTGTGTGTGTTTTTGCGTGCAAGTAAGTGCAAGTGTGTGTAAGTGTGTGTAAGTGCTTGGTTAAGTGTGTATATGTACGTGTATGTGCGTGTATGTGTGTGTAAGTACGTATAAGTGCGTGTAAGTGCGTGTGAGTGCGTGTGAATATGTGTGAGGCTGTGTGAGTGCGTGTGAGTGCGTGTGAGTGTGTGTGAGTGTGTGTGAGTACGTGTGAGTGTGTGTGAGTGCATGTGAGTGCGAGTGAGTGCGAGTGAGGGCGTGTGAGTGCGTGTAAGTGCATGTAAGTGCGTGTAAGTACGTGTTAGTACATACAAGTGCGTGCAAGTGCATGCAAGTGCGTGCAAGTACATGCAAGTGCATAGAAATGCTTGTGTAAGTGGTTGTATGTGTGTGTATTTGTGTGCATATCTGTGTTAGTTCGTGTAAGTGCTTGTTAGTGCGTGTAAGAACGTGTAAGTGCCTATCAGTGCGTGTAAGTTTGTGCAAGTGCATGTATGTTCGTGTAAGTGCGTGTTAGTGCATGTAAGTGGATGCAAGTGGGTGCAAGTACTTGCAAGTGCATGCAAGTGTGTGCAAGTGCGAGTAAGTGCTCGTGTATGTGCGTGTATGTACGTGTTTGTATGTGTTTGTGTGTGTAAGTGTGTGTCAGCACGTGTAAGTGTGTGTAGGTGCGTGCACGTGCGTGTAAGTGCATGTAAGTGCATGTAAGTGCGTGTAAGTGCATGTAAGTGCCTGTATGTGCGTGTGAATGCGTGTGAGTGCTTGTAAGTGGGTGTAATTGTGTGTAAGTGCGTGTTAGTGCATGTAAGTGTGTGTAAGTGGGTGTAAGTGCATGTAAGTGCGTGCAAGTATGTGTAAGTGCATCTAAGTACGTGTAAGTGTGTGTAAGTGCGTGTAAGTGCGTGTAAGTGCGTGTAAGTGCTTGTAAGTGCGTGTAAGTACGTGTAAGTGCGTGTGAGTGTATGTAAGTGTGTGTGAGTGTGTATAAGTGCGGGTAAGTGCGTGTAAGTGCGTGCAAGTGCGTGCAAGTGCGTGTAAGTGCGTGTAAGTACGTGCAAGTGTGTGCAAATGCATGCAAGTGCGTGTAAGTGCGTGTAAGTGATTGTGTAAGTGTGTGTATGTGCGTGTATGTGCGTGTATGTGTGTGTAAGTGCGTGTAAGTGCGTGTAAGTAAGTGTAAGTGCGTGTGAGTGCGTGACAGTCCGTGTGAGTGAGTGTGAATGCGTGTCAGTGCGTGTGAGTGCGTGTGAGTGCATGTGAGTACGTGTGAGTACGTGTAAGTGCGTGTAGCTGCGTGTAAGTGCGTGCGAGCGTGTGCGAGTGAGGTAAGTATGTATGAGTGCATGTAAGTACGTGTCAATGCGTTTAAGTGCGTGTAAGTGCGTGTAAGTGCGGGTAAGTGCGGATAAGTTTGTGTAAGTGCGTGTAAGTGTGCGTAAGTGCATGCAAGTGCGTACAAGTGCGTGCAAGTACGTATAAGTGCGTGTAAGTGCGTGTAAGTGCATGTAAGTGCGTGTAAGTGGATATAAGTATATGAAAGTGCGTGTAAGTGCGTGTAAGTGCGTGTAAGTGCGTGTAAGTACATGTAAGTGCATACAAGTACGTATGAGTGTGTATAAGTGCGTGTAAGTGGATGTTAGTGTGTGTAAGTGTGTGTAAGTACGTATACGTGTGTGTAAGTGCGTGTAAGTGCGTGTAAGTGCGTGTAAGTACGGGTTAGTGCGGGTAAGTACGTGTAAGTGCGTGTAAGTGCGTGTCAATGCGTTCAAGTATCTGTATGTATGTATGAGTGCGTATAAATGGGTGAAAGTGTGTGAAAGTGTGTGTAAGTACGTGTAAGTATGTGTAAGGGCGTGTAAGTGTGTGTAAGTGCGTGTAAGTGTGTGTAAGTGCGTGTAAGTATGTTTTAGAGTGTGTTAATACGTGTAAGTGCGTTTAACTGCGTGTACATATGTGTAAGTGCATGTAAGTGTAAGTAAGTGCGTGTAATTGCGTGTAAGTATTTGTAAGTGCGTGTAAGTGCGTGTAAGTGCGTGTAAGTGCGTATAAGTGTGTGTGGATAAGTGTGTGTAAGTGTGTGTAAGTGCATGTAAGTGTGTGTAAGTGCATGTGAGTGTGTGTGAATGCGTGTGAGTGCGTGTGAGTATGTGTAAGTGCATGTGAGTGCGTGTAAGTGCGTATAGGTGCGTGCTAGACCATGTTAGTGCATGCAAGTGCGTACAAGTGCGTGTGTGTACGTGTGTAAATACGAGTGTAAGTGCGTGTGTAAGTGCGTGTTTGTGCGTGTATGTGTATGTAAGTACGTGTAAATGCGTGTAAGTGTGTAAGAGAGTGTGTTAATGCATGTAGGTGCGTGTAAGTGCGTGTAAGTGTGTGTTAGTGCATGTAAGTGCAAATAAGTCTGTGTAAGTGCGTGTAAGTGGGTGGGAGTGCGTGTATATACGTGTAAGTGCGTGTAAGTACGTGTTAGTACGTGTACGTATGGGTAAGTGCGGATAAGTGTGGGTAAGTGTGTCTAAGTGTGTGTAAGTGCGTGTAAGTACGTGAAGTGCATGTAAGTGCGTGTAAGTGAGTGAAAGTGGGTATAAGTACGTGTAAGTGCATGTAAGTGCGTGTTGCTGAATGTAAGTGCATGTAAGTGCGTGTGAGTGCATGTCAGTGAATGTCAGTGCGTGTAAGTGCGTGCAAGTGTGTGCAAGTGCGTGCACGTACGTGCAAGTGCATGCAAGTAGGTGTGTGTGTGTATGTAAGTGTATGCGTAAGTATGTGTATGTGCATGTATGTGTGTTCAAGTACATGTAAGTGCGTGTAAGTGCGTGTGAGAGTGTGTAAGTGCGTGTAAGTGCGTGTAAGTACATGTAAATACGTGTAAGTACGTGTAGGTACGTGTAAGTACATTTAAGCGCATGTAAGTGTGTGTAAGTGTGCATGTAAGTATATATAAGTGTGTATAAGTGCATATAAGTGCGTGTAAGTGCGTGTAAGTACGTGTACGTCCGTGTAAGTGTGTAGTCCATGTAAGTATGTGTAAGTGTATCTTAGTGCGTGTAAGTGTGTATTAGTACGTGTAAGTGCATGTAAGTACGTCTAAGGGCATGTAAGTGCGTGTAAGTGTGGATATAAGTGCGTATAAGTGCGTGTAAGTACGTATTAGTGCATGTAAGTGTGTGGAAGTGCCTGTAAGTCCGTGTAAGTGTGTAGTACGTGTAATTGTGTGTAAGTGTGTGTTAGTGTGTTTAAGTGTGTTTAAGTACATATTAGTGTGTGTAAGTGCGTGTAAGTGCGTGTTATTATATGTAAATGGGTATACGTGCGTGTAAGTGTGTGTGTAAGTGCATGTATGTGTGTATATGTGCGTGTATGTATGTGTAAGTGCGTATACGTGTGTGTAAGTGCGTGTATGTGTGTATAAGTGTGTGTAAGTGCGTGTAAGTGTGTGTAAGAGCGTGTAAGTGTGTGTGTGTGTAAGTGTGTATGAGTGCGTGTAAGTGCGTGTAAGTGTGTGTAAGTGCGTATGAGTGTGTATGAGTGCGTGAAAGTACGTGAAAGTGCGTGCAGTGCGTGTAAGTACGTGTAAGTGTGTGTAAGTACATGAAGGTGCGTTTAAGTGTACGTAAGTGCTTGTAAGTGCATGTAAGTACGTGTAAGTGTGTGTAAGTACGTGTAAGTGCGTGTAAGTGCTTGTAAGTATGTGCAAGTGCGTAAAAGTGCATGTAAGTGCGTGTAAGTGCGTATAAGTGTGTGTAAGTACGTGTAAGTGCATGTAAGTGCGTGTAAGTGCCTGTAAGTGTGTGTAAGTGCGTGTGAGTGCATGTGAGTGTGTGTGAGTACGTGTGAGTGTGTGTGAGTGCATGTGAGTGCGTGCGAGTATATGTGAGTGTCTGTGAGTGCGTGTGAGTATGTGTGAGTGTGTGTGAGTGCGTATGAGTGCGTGTGAGTGCGTGTGAGTGTGCGTGAGTGCATGTTAGTGTGTGTGAGTGCATGTGAGCGTGTGTGAGTGGGTGTGAGTGCGTGTGAGTGCATGTTAGTGCATGCGAGTGCGTGTGAGTGTGTTTAAGTGCGAATAAGTACGTCTAAGTGCGTATAAGTGTGTGTAGGCACATGTAATTGCGTTTAAGTGCGTTTAAGTGTGTGTAAGTACGTGTAAGTGTGTGTGAGTGTGTGAAAGTGTGTTTAAGTACGCATAAGTGCGTGTAAATACGTGTAAGTGCTTGTAAGCATGTGTAAGTACGTGTGAGTGCTTATAAGTGTGTGCAGGTGTGTGAAAGTGCACATAAGTGCGTGTAAGTGCGTTTAAGTGCTTGTAAGTGTGTGTAAGTGCATATAAGTGCGTGTAAGTGTGTGTAAGTGCGTGTGAGTGCGTGTGAGTGTGTGTGAGTACGTGTGAGTACGTGTGAGTGTGTGTGAGTGTGTGTGAGTACTTTTGAGTGCATGTGAGTGTGTGTGAGTGTGTGTGAGCATGTGTGAGTATGTGTGAGTACGTGTGAGTACGTGTGAGTGTGCATGAGTGCGTGTGAGTATGTGTGAGTGTGTGTGAGTTAGTGTGAGTGTGTGTGAGTGGGTGTGAGTGTGTGTGAGTGCGTATGAGTGTGTGTGAGTGTGTGTAAGTGCGTGTAAGTGGGTGTAAGTGCCTTAAAGTGTGTGTAAGTGCGTTTAGGTGCATGTAAGTGCGTGTAGTTAAGTGTGGGTAAGTGTGTGTAAGTGCGTGTAAGTGCGTATAAGTTTGTGTGAGTTTGTTTGAGTGCGTGTGAGTGCGTATGAGTGCATGTAAGTGTGTGTAAATGCGTATAAGTGCGTATACGTGTATGTAAGTGCATGTAAATGTGTGCAAGTGCATGTATAAATGCGTATGGAAGTGCGTATGTAAGTGTGTGTGTAAGTGCGTGTATGTGCGTGTACGTGTGTGTAAGTACGTGTATGTACATGTAAGTGCGTGTGAGATTATGTAAGTGCGTGTAAGTGCGCGTGAGTGCATGTAAGTGTGTGTAAGTACGTATAGGTGCGTCTTAGTACGTGCAAGTGCGTGTAAGTGCGTTTAAGTACGTGTAAGTGTACATATGTGCGTGCAAGTACGGGTAAGTACGGATAAGTGCATTTACGTGCGTGTAAGTGCGTGTAAGTGGGTGCAAGTGCGTGCAAGTGTGTGCAAGTGCATGCAGGTGCATGCAAGTGCATGTAAGTGCTTGTGCAAGTGTGTGTATGTGTGTGTATCTGCGTGTTTGTGTGCGTGAGTGCGTGCAAGTGCGTGTAAGGACGTGTAAGTGCGTGTAAGTGCGTGTAAGTGCGGATAAGTGCGTGGAAGTGTGTGTAAGTACGTGTGAGTACGTGGGAGTGCATGTGAGTGTGTATGAGTATGTGTGAGTGCGTGGGAGTGTGTGTGAGTGCGTGCGAGTGCGTGTGAGTATGTATGAGTGCGTGTAAGTTGGTGTAAGTACGTTTAAGTGCGTGTTAGTGCGTTGAAGTGCGTTGAAGTACGTGTAAGTACGTGTAAGTACGTGTCAGTGCATATAAGTACGCGTAAGTACGTGTAAGTGCGTGTAAGTGCATGTAAGTGCATGTATGTGCATGCAGGTAAGTGCGTGTAAGTGTGTGTAAGTGCATGTAAGTGTGTGTAAGTGCGTGTGAGAGCGTGTGAGTGGGTGTGAGTGCGTGTAAGTGGGTGTGAGTACATGTAAGTTTGTGCAAGTGCGTGTGCGTATAAGTGCGTGCAAGTGCGTGCAAGTACGTGTGTGTGCATGTGTAAGTGCGAGTGTAAGTACGCATGTAAGTGCGTGTATGTGTGTGTATGTGTATGTAAGTGCGTGTAAGTGCGTGTAAGTACATGTAAGTGTGCGTTAGTGTGTGTAAGTGCGTTTAAGTGTGTGTAAGTGCTCATAAGTGCGTGTATGTGCGTGTATGTACGTCTAAGTATGTGTAAGTGTTTGTAAGTACGTGTGAGTGTGTGTAAGTGTGTGTGAGTACATGTGAGTGCATGTGAGTGTGTGTGAGTGCGTGTGAGTACGGGTGAGTGCATGTGAGCGCGTGTAAGTGCGTATAAGTACGTGTAAGTATGTGTAAGCACGTGTTACTGTGTGTAAGTGGGTGAAAGTACATGTAAGTCATTCTGAGTGCATGTAAGTGCGTGTAAGTGCGTGTAAGTGCGTGTAAGTGTATGTAAGTGCGTGTAAGTACGTGTAAGTACGTGTAAGTACGTGTAAGTGCATATAAGTACGCGTAAGTGTGTGTAAGTGCATGTAAGTGCGTGTAAGTGTGTATAAGTATGTGTGAGTGCGTGTAAGTATATGTAACTGCGTAGAAGTGTGTGCTAGTATGTGTAAGTGTGTGTAACACTTTGTAAGTAGGTGTAAGTGCATATAAGTGCGTATACGTGTATGTAAGTCCATGTAAGTACACATAAGTGCGTGTGTGTACGTGTAAGTGCGTGTAACTACGTGTCTGTGTGTGCAATTGCATGCAAGTGCACGTGAATACGTGTAAGTGTGTGTAAGTATGTATAAGTGCGTGTAAGTCTGTGTATGTGCGTTAAGTGCATGTAAGTGTGTTTAAGTGTGCGTACGTACGTGTAAGTGCGTGTTATTGCGTGTAACTGTGTGTAAGTGCGTGTAAGTGTATGTAAGTTATTGTATGTACCTATAAGTGCGTGTGATTGCTTGTAAGTGCGTATAAGTGTGTGTAAGTTCGTGTAAGTGCGTGTAAGTGCGTGTAAGTACTTGTAAGTGCTTGTAAGTGCGTGTAAGTGCATGTAAGTGCGTATAAGTGCGTGTAAGTACGTGTAAGTGCGTGTGAGTGTGTGTAAGTACGTGTAAGTGCATATAAGTGCGTGTAAGTGCATGTAAGTGCGTGGAAGTGTGTGTAAGTATGAGTAAGTGTGTGTAAGTGCGTGTAAGTGCGTATTCGTGCGTATACGTCTGTATAAGTGTGCGTTAATGCGTGTATGTGTGTGTAAGTACATGTAAGTGTGTGTAACTGCGAGTAAGTATGTGTAAGTGCGTGTAAGTGTGTGTAAGTGTGTGTAAGTACGTGTAAGTGTGTGTAAGTGCGTACAAGTGCGTGTTTGTGCATGTAAGTATGTGTAAGTGCGTGTAAGTACGCGTAAGTACGTGTAACTATGTGTAACTGCATGTAAGTACGTGTACGTACGTGTAAGTGTGTTAAAGTGCATGTAAGTGCATGTAACTACGTGTAAGTATGTGTAAGTGTGTGTATGCATGTATAAGTGTGTGTAAGTATGTGTAAGTACATGTAACTGCGTGTTAGTACGTATAAGTGTGTGTAAGTGCGTGTAAGTATGTATAAGTCTGTGTAAAAGTGTGTAAGTGCATGTAAGTGTGTGTATGTGCATGTAAGTGTGTGTAAGTACGTGCATGTACGTGTAAGTGGGTATAAGTGTGTGTAAGTGTGTGTAAGTACGTGTAAGTGCGTATAAGTATGTATAAGTACGTGTAAGTGCGTATAAGTACATGCAAGTACCTGTACATGCGTATAAGTGCGTGTAGGTGCATGTGGATGTGTATAAGTGTATGTAAGTTGTGTAAGTGCGTGGAAGTATGTGTAAGTCGGGATAAGTGGGTGTAAGTGTGTGTAAGTGCTTGTTAGTGCATGTAAGTATGTGTAAGTGCGTGTAAGTGTGTATAAGTGCGTGTAAGTATGTGTAAATATGTGTAAGTGTGTGTAAGTGCATGTTAGTGCGTGTAAGTGTGGGTAAGTGCATGTACGTGCGTGTAAGTGTGTGTAAGTGTATGTAAGTTTGTGTAACTACGTGTAAGTGCGTGTAACTGTGTGTATGTGTGTGTAAGTGCATGTAAGTGCGGGTAAGTGCGTGTGAGTGCATGTAAGTATGTGTAAGTACGTGTAAGTGTGTGTAAGTGCATGTAAGTATTTGTAAGTACGTGTACGTTTGTATAAGTACGTGTAAGTGCGTGTAAGTGCAATTAACTGCGTGTAAGTGTGTGTAAGTGTGTGTAAGTATACTTAAGTGCGTATAAGTGCGTGTAAGTGTGTGCAAGTGCATGTAAGTGTATGTAAGTGTGTGTAAGTGCGTGTAAGTGTGTATAAGTATGTGTAAGTGTCTGTAAGTGTGTGCAAGTGCGTGTTAGTGTGTGTAAGTATGTAGAAGTGCGTGTAAGTGCGTATAAGTAAATGTAAGTTTGTCTAAGTACGTGTATGTGCATTTTAGTGCGTGTAATTGCGTCTAAGTGCATATAAGTGTGTGTAAGTGCGTGTAAGTATGTGTAAGTGCGTGTAAGTGCATGTAAGTGCGTGTAAGTGCGTATAAGTGTAAGTGCGTGTAAGTGCGTATAAGTACGTATAAGTATGAATAAGCACGTGTAAGTGCGTGTAGGTGCGTTTAAGTCCGTGTAAGTGCATGTAAGTCTGTGTAAGTGCATGTAAATGTGTGTAAGTATATGTAAGTGCGTAGAAGTGCGTGTAAGTGTGTGTAAGTGCATGTAAGTGTGTGTAAGTGTGTGTAAGTGCGTGTAAGTGTGTATAAGTACGGGTAAGTGTCTGTAAGTGCATGCAAGTGCGTGTTAGTGTGTGTAAGTATGTATAAGTGCGTGTAAGTGCATATAAGTAAATGTAAGTTTGTCTAAGTACGTGTATGTGCATTTTAGTGCGTGTAAGTGCGTCTAAGTGCATACAAGTGTGTGTAAGTGCGTGTAAGTATGTGTAAGTGCGTGTAAGTGCATGTAAGTGCGTGTAAGTGCGTATAAGTGTAAGTGCATGTAAGTGCGTATAAGTACGTGTAAGTGTGTATAAGCTCGTGTAAGTGCGTGTAGGTGCGTTTAAGTCCGTGTAAGTGCATGTAAGTCTGTGTAAGTGCATGTAAATGTGTGTGAGTATGTGTAAGTGTGTGTATGTATGTGTGAGTATGTGTAAGTGCGTGTAAGTGCGTGTGAGTACGTGTAAGTGTGTGTAAGTGTATGTAAGTGCGTGTAAATGTGTGTCACTGCGTGTAAGTGCATGTAAGCACGTATACGTATGTGGAACTGCGTGCAAGTGCATGTAAGTATGTGTAAGTACCTGTAAGTGTGTGTAAGTGCATGTAATCTTATGTAAGTGTATGTAAGTGCGTGTAAGTGCGAGAAGGTACCTGTAAGTACATGTAAGTACGTGTAAGTGCGTGTAAGTATGTGTAAGTACATGTGAGTCCGTGTAAGTGCATATAGGTGTGTGTAAGTGCATGTAAGTGTGTGTAAGTGGATGTAAGTACGTATAAGTGTGTATAAGTGTGTATAAGTGCGTGCAAGTACGTGTAAGTACGTGTAAGTGTGTGCAAGTGCGTGCAAGTGTATGCAAGTGTGTTCAAGTGCATGCAAGTGCATGTAAGTACTTTTGTAAGTGTGTGTATGTGCGTGTATGTGCCTATAAATGCATGTAAGTGTGTGGAAGTATGTATGGGTGTGTGTAAGTGCGTGTAAGTATGTATAAGTGCGTGTAACTGCGTGTAAGTGTGTGTGTGTGATTGTGTGTGAGTACATGTGAGTGTGTGTGAGTGCGTGTGAGTGCATGTGGGTGTGTGTGAGTGCGTGTGAGTGCATGTGAGTGCGTGTGAGTGTGTGTAAGTGTGTGTGAGTACGTATAAGTGCGTGGAAGTGTGTGTAAGTGTGTGTAAGTACGTGTAAGTGCGTATAAGTGCATTAAGTATGTGTAAGTGCGTGTAAGTGCGTGTGAGTGTGTGTGAGTGTGTGTGAGTATGTATGAGTGTACGTAAGTGCGTGTGAGTGCGTGTCAGTGTCTGTGAGTACGTATGAGTGTGTGTGTGTGCGTGTGAGTGCAGGTGAGTGTGTGTAATTGCGTATAAGTGCGTATTAGTGTGTGTAAGTGCATGTAAGTGCATTTACATGCGTTAAAGTGCGTATAAGTACATGTAAGTGCGTGTAAGTGCGTGTAAGTGCATATACGTGCGTGTAAGTGCGTGTAAGTGTGTGGAAGTGCATATAAGTATGGATAAGTGCGTGTAAGTATGTGTAAGTGCGTGTAAGTATGTGTAAGTGCGTGCAAGTACGTGCAAGTGTGTGCAAGTGCGTGTAAGTGCTTGTGTAAGTGTGTGTATGTGCATGTAAGTGCGTGTATGCACGTGTAAGTACGTATAAGTGTAAGTGTGTACAACTGCGTGTAAGTGCGTGTAAGTGCGTGTGAGTGCGTGTGACTATGTACAAGTGCGTGTAAGTGCCCGTATGTGCTTGTAAGTGCGTTGAAGTGTGTGTAAGTGGGTGTAAGTGCGGGTATGTGCGTGTCAGTTCATGTAAGTGTGTATACATGCGTGTACGTGTGTGCGAGTACGTGCAAGTGCGCCTAAGTGCGTGTAAGTACATGTAAGTACGTGTAAGTGTATGTAAGTGCATCTTAGCGTGTGTAAGTACGTGCAAGTGCGTGTAAGTGTGTGTAAGTACATGTAAGTGTGTGTAAGTGCGTGCAAGTGTGTACAAGTGTGTGTAAGTGCGTGTAAGTGTGTGTGAGTGCATGTGAGTGTGTGTGAGAGCATGTGAGTATGTGGAAGTGTGTGTAAGTACGTGTAAGTGCGTGTAAGTACGTGTAAGTGCGTGTAAGTACGTGTAAGTGTATGTTAGTGCGTGTAAGTACATGTACGTACAGGTAAGTGTGGGTAAGTGTGTGTAAGTGCCTGTAAGTACGTGTAAGTGTGTGTAAGTGCATGCAAGTGCGTGCAAGTGCGTGCAAGTGCGTGCACGTGCATGTAAGTGCTCGTGTAAGTGCGTGTATGTGTGTGTATGTGCATGTGTGTGCGTGTAAGTGCATGTAAGTACGTGGAAGTGCGTGTAAGTACGTGCAAGTGCGTGTAAATGCGTGTACGTACGTGTGAGTGCGTGTGAGTGTGTGTGAGTGCATGTGAGTACGTGTGACTGTAAGTGAGTGCGTGTGAGTATGTGTGAGTACGTGTGAGTGCGTCTGAGTGCATGTGAGTGCGTGTGAGTACATGTAAGTATGTGTAAGTGTGTGTAAGTGCGTGTTAGTGAATGTAAGTATGTTTAAGTGTGTGTAAGTGCGTGCAAGTATGTGTAAGTGCGTGTAAGTGTGGGTTAGTATGTGTTAGTGCATGTGAGTACGTGTAAGTGCGTTTAAGTGTGCGTGAGTACGTGTGAGTGCATGTAAGTGTGTGTAAGTGCGTGTAAGTACGTTTCAGTGTGTTTAAGTGTGTGTAAGTGCGTGTTAGTGTGTGTAAGTGTGTGTAAGTGCATGTACGTGTGTGTAAGTGCATGCGGGTAAGTACGTGTAAGTGCGTGTAAGTGCGTTGAAGTGCATTTAAGTACGTGTGAGTGCGTGTTAGTGCGTGTGATTGCATGTATGTGCGTGTAAGTGCAAGTAAGTGCGTGTAAGTGCATGTAAGTACGTGTACGTACAAGTAAGTGCATACAAGTGCGTGCAAGTGTGTGCAAGTGTGTGTGTATGCGTTTGTAAGTGCGTGTATGTACGTATAAGTGCGTGTAAGTACGTGTAAATGCGCGTAAATGCTCATAAGTTTGTGTAAGCGCGTGTAAATGCGTGTAACTGCGTATAAGTGCATTGAAGTGTGCATAAGTGCGCATACGTTTGTGTAAGTGCGTGTAAGTGCATGTAAGTACGTGTAAGTGCTTGTAAGTGCGTGTAAGTGTGTGTAAGTGCGTGTAAGTACGTGTAAGTTTGGGTAAGTACGTATAAGTGCGTATAAGTATGTGTAAGTGTGTGCAAGTGTGTGCAAGTGTGTGTAAGTGTGTACAAGTACGTGTAAGTGCGTAGAAGTGTGCGTAAGTGCGTGTAAGTGCGTATAAGTATGTGTAAGTGTGTGCAAGTGTGTGCAAGTGTGTGTAAGTGTGTACAAGTACGTGTAAGTGCGTAGAAGTGTGCGTAAGTGCGTGTAAGTGCGTGTAAATGTGTGTAAGTGCGTGTTAGTGTGTGTAAGTGCAGGTAAGTGCTTGTAAGTGTGTGTAAGTACATATAAGTGCGTATAAGTGCGTGTAAGTACATGTAAGTATGTGTAAATGTGTGTAAGTGCATGTAAGTGCTTGTAAGTGCAGGTAAGTGCGTGTAAGTGCGTGCAAGTGTGTGCATGTGCGTCTAAGTGTGTGCAAGTGCGTGCAAGTGCATGCAAGTGTGTGCAAGTGTATGTAAGTGCTTGTAAGTACTTGTGTAAGTGTATGTAAGTGGGTGCAAGTACGTATAAGTGTGTGTAAGTGCATGTAAGTGCGTGTAAGTGCGTGTAAGTGCGCGTGAGTATGTGTGAGTCCGTGTGAGTACGTGTGAGTGCGTGCGAGTGCGTGTGAGTAGGTGTGAGTGTATGTGAGTGTGTGTAAGTGCGTATAACTATGTGTAAGTATGTGTCAGTGTGTGTGAGTGGTCACAAGTACGTACAAGTGTGTGCAAGTGTGTGCAACTGTGGTCACAAGTACGTACAAGTGTGTGCAAGGGTGTCCAAGTGTGTGTAAGTGTGTGTAAGTGTGTGTAAGTGTGCTGACATGCGTGTAAGTACGTGTAAGTGCGTGTGAGTGCGTGTGAGTGCGTGTGAGTAAATGTTTGTGCGTGTGAGTGCGTGTGAGTGTGTGTGTACGTGTTAGTGCGTGTGATTGCGTATCAGTACATCTAAGTGTGTGTAAGTGTTCGTAGGGTATATAAGTGCATGTAAGTACATGTAAGTGCGTATAAGTGTGTGTAAGTGTGTGTAAGTGCGTGTTAGTGTATATACGTGCGTGTAACTGCATGTAAGTGCGTGTAAGTACGTGTAAGTACGTGTAAGTACATATAAGTGTGTGCAAGTGCATGTAAATGTGTGTAAGTGCATGTTAGTGCGTTTAAGTAGATGGAAGTACGTGTAAGTGGGGATAAGTGGATGTAGGTGTGTGTAAGTTCGTGTAAGGGTGTGTAAGTATGTGTAAGTGTATGTAAGTGCGTATAAGTACGTGTAAGTGTGTGCAAGTGCATGTAAGTGTGTGTAAGTGCATGTAAGTGTGTGTAAGTATGTGTAAGTACGTGCAATTATCTGTTAGTGTGTGTAAGTACGTGTAAGTGTGTGTAAGTGTGTGTAAGTGGGTGTAAGTGTGTATAAGTGTATGTAAGTTTGTGTAAGTGCGTGTATGTACATTTTAGTGCGTGTAAGTGTGTGTAAGTGCATGTAAGTGTGTGTACGTGCGTGTAAGCATGTGTAAGTGCGTGTAAGTGCATGTAAGTGTGTATAAGTGCATGTAAGAGTACGTGCGTGTAAGTGCCTCTAAGTGCGTGTAAGTGTATATAAGCAGGTGTAAGTGCGTGTAGGTGCGTGTAAGTACGTGTAAGTGCATGCAACTATGCATAAATGCATGTATGTGCCTGTAAGTGTGTGTAAGTGTGTGTAAGTATGTGTAAGTGCGTGTAAGTGCGTGTAAGTATGTGAAAGTGCATGAAAGTACGTGTAAGTGTGTGTCAGTGTGTGTAAGTGCATGTAAGCACGTGTAAGTATCTGTAACTGCGTGCAAGTGCATGTCAGTACGTGTAAGTGCGTGCAAGTGTGTGTAAGTGCATGTAAGTGTATCTAAGTACGTGTAAGTGCTTGTAAGTGCGTGAAAGTACGTGTAAGTGCATGTAAGTGCATGTAAGTGTGTGTAAGTGTGCGTATGTGTAGGTGAGTGTGTAAAAGTGGATGTAAGTACGTATAAGCGTGTAAAAGTGCGTATAAGTGCCTGTACAAGTGTGTACAAGTGCGTGCAAGTGTGATGCATGCAAGTGCGTGTACATGCTTTTGTAAGTGCCTGTATGTGCATGTAAGTGCCTGTAAATGCATGTAACTGCGTGGAAGTGTGTATGAGTGCATGTAAGTGTGTGTAAGTACGTGTAAATGCGTGTAACTGCATGTAAGTGTATGTGTGACTGTGTGTGAGTACATATGAGTGCGTGTGAGTGTGTCTGAGTGCATGTGAGTGCATGTGAGTGTGTGTGAGTATGTGTGAGTGTATGTGAGTGTATGTGAGTGTGTATAAGTGTGTGTAAGTGCGTGTAAGTGTGTGTAAGTGTGTGTAAGTGCGTGTAAGTATGTGTAAGTGTGTGTAAGTGTGTTAAGTACGTGTAAGTGTGTGTAAGTGTGTGTGAGTGTGTGTGAGTACGTGTGAGTACGTGTGAGTGCGCGTGAGTGCGTGTGAGTGCGTGTGAGTGTGTGTGAGTACGTGTGAGTGTGTGAGTGCATGCAAGTGCGTGTGAGTGTGTATAAGTGCGTGTAAGTGGGTGTTAGTGTGTGTAAGTGCATGTAAGTGCGTGTACATGCGTGTAAGTGTGTACAAGAGCATGTGAGAGCGTATAGGTGTGTGCAAGTACATATAAGTATGTATAAGTACATGTAAGTGCATGGAAGTGCGTGTAAGTGTGGATACATGTGTGTAAGTGCCTATAAGTGCGTATAAGGAGGTGTAAGTGCATGCAAGTGCGTGCAAGTGCGTGCAAGTCCGTATAAGTGCTTGTGTAAGTGTGTGTATGTGCATGTAAGTGTGTGTCTGCGTATGTAGAGATGTATAAGTGCGAGGAAGTGTGTGTACGTGCGTGTAAGTGCGTGTAAGTGCGTGTAAGTGCGTGTGAGTACGTGTGAGTACGTAGAAGTATGTGTAAGTACTTGTAAGTGCCTGTAAGCGCGTGTAAGTGTGTGTAACTGCGTGTAACTGCGAGTAGGTACGTGTAACTTAATGTATGCGTGTATACGTGCGTGTAAGTGTGTGCAAGTGCATGCAAGTGCGTGTAAGTGCGTGTAAGTGCATGTAAGTACGTGTAAGAGTGTGTAAGTGCATCTAAGTACGTGTAAGTACGTATAAGTACGTGGAAGTGTGTGTAAGTACGTGTAAGTGCGTGTAAGTGTGTGTAAATGTGTATACGTGCATGTAAATGTGTGCAAGTGCGTACAAGTGTGTGTAAGTGCATATTAGTGCTCGTGTATGTGGGTGTAAGTGCTTGTGTATGTGCATGTGTGTGTGTGTAAGTGCGTATAAGTGCGTGTAAGTGCGTGTAAGTGTGTGTAAGTATGTGTAAGTATGTGTACGTGTGTGTAAGTGCGTATAAGTGCGTGTAAGTGTGTGTGAGTGCGTGCAAGTGCGTATGAGAATGTGTGAGTGTGTGTAAGTACGTGTAATTGTGTGTAAGTGTGTGTAAGTACGTGTAAGTACGTGTAAGTGCGTGTAAATATATGGAAGTGCGTGTAAGTGCGTGTAAGTACAGGTTAGTGTGGGTAAGTGTGTGTAAGTGCGTGTAAGTACGTGTAAGTGCGCGTAAGTGCGTGCAAGTGCGTACAAGTGCGTACAAGTGCATGCAAGTGCATGCAAGTGCTTGTGTGAGTGCGTGTATGTGAGTGTAGGTGCATGTATGTTTGTGTAAGTGCATGTAACTACGTGTAAGTGCATGTAAGTACGTGTACGTGCGTGTAAGCGCACGCAAGTGCGTGCAAGTGTGTGCAAGTGTGTGTGTGTATGCATGTGTAAGTGTGTGTATGTCCGTGTAAGTGCTTGTAAGTGCGTGTAAGTGCGTGTAAATGTGCATAAGTGCTCATAAGTGCGTGTAAGTGCGTGTAAATGCGTGTAAGTGCGTATAAGTGTGTTTAAGTGCATGTAAGTGTGCATACATTTATGTAAGTGCATGTAAGTGCGTGTTAGTGGGTGTAAGTGCGTCTAAGTGTGTGTAAGTGTGTGTAAGTATGTGTAAGTGCAAGTAAGTACTCGTAAGTTTGAGTAAGTACATATAAGTGCATATAAGTGCGTATAAGTACGTGTAAGTGTGTGCAATTGTGTGCAAGTGTGTGTAAGTGCGTATAAGTGTGTGTAAGTGCGTGTGTGTGTATGTGCGAGTAAGTGTGTGTAAATGTGTGTAAGTACGTTTAAGTGCAGGTAGGTGCGTGTAAGTGTGTGTAAGTGCGTATAAGTACATGTAAGTGCGTGTAAGTAAATGTAAGTATGTGTAAATGTGTGTAAGTTCATGTAAGTGCGTGTAAGTGCATGTAAGTGCGTGTAAGTGCATGCAAGTGTGTGCAAGTGCGTGTAAGTGTGTGTAAGTGCGTGCAAGTTTGTGTAAGTGTATGCAAGTGCATGCAAGTGTATGTAAGTGCGTGTAAGTGCTTGTGTAAGTGTGTGTAAGTGCGTGCAAGCGCGTGGAAGTACGTGTAAGTGCGTGTGAGTACGTGTGAGTCTGTGTGAGTACGTGTGAGTGCGTGTGAGTACGTGTGAGTATATGTGAGTGTGTGTGAGTGCGTGTATGTGCGTATAACTATGTATAAATACGTGTGAGTGTGTGTTAGTGCGTGTACGTGTGTGTAAGTACGTATAAGTACGTGTAAGTACGTATAAGTGCGTATAAGTGCGTGTAAGTGCGTGTAAGTGCGTGTAAGTGCGGGTAAGTGTGGGCAAGTGTGTGTAAGTGCGTGTAAGTGCGCGTAAGTATGTGCAAGTGCGCGCAAGTGTGTGCAAGTGTGTGCAAGTGTGTGCAAGCGTGTGTAAGTGTGTGTAAGTGTGTGTATGTGTGTGTAAGTATGCATAAGTGCCTGTGAGTGCGTGTGAGTGCGTGTGAGTAAATGTGAGTGTGTGTGAGTGCGTTTCAGTACGTGTGTGTACGTGTGAGTGCGTGTGAGTGCGTATGAGTACGTGTAAGTGTGTGTATGTGCGTGTAAGTGCGTGTAAGTGCATGTAAGTGCATGTAAGTAGGTGTAAGTATGTGTAAGTGTGTGTAAGTGCTTGTAGGGTATGTAAGTGCATGTAAGTGCGTGTAAGTTTGTGTATGTGTGTGTTAGTGCGTGTAAGTGCGTGTTAGTGTGTGTAAGTACGTGTAAGTGTGTGTAAGTGCGTGTTAGTGCATGTAAGTGCATGTAAGTGTGTGTAAGTGCATGTAAGTGCTGGTGAGTACAGGTAAGTGCGTGTAAGTGTGTGTAAGTGCATGTAAGTACGTATAAGTGTGTGTGTGTGTGTGTTTGTGTGTGCAAGTATGAACAAGTGTGTGTAAGTGTGTATATGTGCTTGTGTAAGTGTGTATATATACGTGTATGTACGTGTATGTGTGTGTAAGTACGTGTAAGTGCGTGTAAGTGCGTGTAAGTGCGTATAAGTGCGTGTTAGTGCGTGTGAGTGCGTGTGAATATGCGTGAGTACGTTTGAGTGCGTGTGATTGCGTGTGAGTGTGTATGAGTGTGTGTGAGTATGTGTGAGTGTGTGTGAGTGCATGTGAGTGCGAGTGAGTGCGAGTGAGGGCGTGTGAGTGCGTGTAAGTGTGTGTAAGTGCGTGTAAGTAAGTGTTAGTACATACAAGTGCGTGCAAGTGCATGCAAGTGCGTGCAAGTACATGCAAGAGCGTAGAAATGCTTGTGTAAGTGGTTGTATGTATGTGTATTTGTGTGCATGTTTGTGTAAGTGTGTGTAAGTGCGTGTTAGTGCGTGTAAGTTTGTGTATGTGCCTATCAGTGCGTGTAAGTTCGTGTAAGTGCATGTATGTGCGTGTAAGTGCGTGTTAGTGCGTGTAAGTGGGTGCAAGTGGGTGCAAGTGCGTGCAAGTGCATGCAAATGCGTGCAAGTGCGAGTACGTGCTTCTGTATGTGCGTGTATGTACGTGTCTGTATGTGTTTGTGTGTGTAAGTGCGTGTCAGCACGTGTAAGTGCATGTACGTGCGTGTAAGTGCATGTAAGTGCATGTAAGTGCGTGTAAGTGCCTGTATGTGCGTGTGAATGCGTGCGAGTGCGTGTAAGTGGGTGTAATTGTGTGTAAGTATGTGTAAGTGCGTGTAAGTGTGTGTAAGTGCGTGTAAATGTGTGTAAGTGCGTATAAGTGCGTGTAAGTGCGTGTAAGTCCGTGTATGTGCGTACAAGTGCGTGTAAGTGTGTAGAAGTACGTGTAAATGTGTGTAAGTCCGTACGGGTAAGTGCGTGTAAGTGCGTGTAAGTGCGTTTAAGTGCGTTTAAGTGCGTGTGCGTGAGTGTGAATGCGTGTGAGTGCATGCAAGTGCGTGTTAGTGCATGTGAGTGTGTGTAAGTGGGTGTAAGTGCATGTAAGTGCGTGCAAGTACGTGTAAGTGCATCTAAGTACGTGTAAGTGTGTGTAAGTGCATGTAAGTGCGTGTAAGTGCGTGTAAGTGCTTGTTAGTGTGTGTAAGTACGTGTAAGTGCGTCTAAGTGTATGTAAGTGTGTGTGAGTGTGTGTAAGTGCGGGTAAGTGCGTGTAAGTGCGTGCAAGTGCATGCAAGTGCGTGTAAGTGCGTGTAAGTACGTGCAAGTGTGTGCAAGGGCATGCAAGTGTGTGTAAGTGCGTGTAAGTGATTGTGTAAGTGTGTGTATGTGTGTGTATGTGCGTGTATGTGTGTGTAAGTGCGTGTAAGTGCGTGTAAGTAAGTGTAAGTGCGTGGGAGTGTGTGAGAGTCCGTGTGAGTGAGTGTGAATGCGTGTGAGTGCTTGTGAGTGCGGTTGAGTGCATGTGAGTACGTGTGAGTACGTATAAGTGCGTGTAGCTGCGTGTAAGTGCGTGCGAGCGTGTGAGAGTGCGCGTAAGTACGTATGAGTGCATGTAAGTACGTGTCAGTGCGTTTAAGTGCGTGTAAGTGCGTGTAAGTGCGGCTATGTGCGGGTAAGTTTGTGTAAGTGCGTGTAAGTGTGCGTAAGTGCATGCAAGTGCGTGCAAGTGCGTGCAAGTGCGTGTAAGTGCGTATAAGTGCGCGTAAGTGCATGTAAGTGCATGTCATTGCGAGTAAGTGGATATAAGTAGATGAAAGTGCGTGTAAGTGGGTGTAAGTGCGTGTAAGCGCGTGTAAGTACATGTAAGTGCATGTAAGTACGTGAAAGTGCGTATAAGTGCGTGTAAGTGGATGTTAGTGTGTGTAAGTGTAAGTAAGTATGTATACGTGTGTGTAAGTGCGTGTAAGTGCGTGTAAGTGCGTGTAAGTATGGGTTAGTGTGGGTAAGTACGTGTAAGTGCGTGTAAGTGCGTGTAAGTGCGTGTCAGTGCGTTCAAGTACCTGTGAGTATGTGTGAGCGCGTATAAATGGGTAAAAGTGTGTGAAAGTGTGTGTAAGTATGTGTAAGTATGTGTAAGTATGTGTAAGGGCGTGTAAGTGCGTGTAAGTGCGTGTAAGTGTGTGTAAGTGCGTGTAAGTATGTTTAAGAGCGTGTTAATACGTGTAAGTGCGTTTAAGTGCGTGTACATATGTGTAAGTGCATGTTAGTGTAAGTAAATGGTGTAATTGCGTGTAAGTATTTGTAAGTGCGTGTAAGTGCGTGTAAGTGCGTGTAAGTGCGTATAAGTGCGTGTGGATAAGTGCGTGTAAGTGTGTGTAAGTGCATGTAAGTGTGTGTAAGTGCATGTGAGTGTGTGTGAATGCGTGTGAGTGCGTGTGAGTGTGTGTAAGTGCATGTGAGTGCATGTAAGTGCGTATAGGTGCATACTAGAGCATGTTAGTGCGTGCAAGTGCGTACAACTGCGTGTGTGTACGTGTGTAAGTACGAGTGTAAGTGTGTGTGTAAGTGCGTATTTGTGCGTGTATGTGTATGTAAGTACATGTTAATGCGTGTAAGTGCGTGTGAGAGTGTGTTAGTACATGTAAATGCGTGTAAGTGCGTGTAAGTGCGTGTTAGTGCATGTAAGTGCAAGTAAGTCTGTGTAAGTGCGTGTAAGTACGTGTGAGTGCGTGTATGTACGTGTAAGTGCGTGTAAGTATGTGTAAGTACGTGTAAGTACGTGTAAGTACGGGTAAGTGTGGATAAGTGTGGGTAAGTGTGTGTAAGTGAGTGTAAGTGCGTATAAGTACGTGTAAGTGCATGTAAGTGCGTGTTACTGAATGTAAGTTCATGTAAGTGCGTGTGAGTGTATGTCAATGAATGTCAGTGCTTGTAAGTGCGTGCAAGTGTGTGCAAGTGCATGCAAGTACGTGTGTGTGCGTGTGTAAGTGCATGCGTAAGTGTGTGTATGTGCATGTTTGTGTGTGCAAGCATGTGTAAGTACGTGTAAGTGCGTGTGAGAGCGTGGAAGTGCGTGTAAGTGCGTGTTAGTACATGTACATACGTGTAAGTACGTGTAGGTATGTGTAAGTACATTTAAGTGCATGTAAGTGTGTGTAAGTGTGCATGTAAGTATATATAAGTGTGTATAAGTACATATAAGTGCGTATAAGTGCGTGTAAGTACGTGTACGTCCATGTAAGTGTGTAGTCCATGTAAGTATGTGTAAGTGTATCTTAGTGCGTGTAATTGTGTATTAGTGCGTGTAAGTGCATGTAAGTACGTCTAAGTGCATGTAAGTACGTGTACGTGTGGGTATAAGTGCGTATAAGTGCGTGTAAGTGCGTATTAGTGCATGTGAGTGTGTGGAAGTGCGTGTAAGTCCGTGTAAGTGTGTAGTACGTGTAAGTGTGTGTAAGTACATATGAGTGTGTGTGAGTACGTGTAAGTGCGTGTAAGTGCGTGTAAGTGTGTGTGAGTATATGTAAATGCGTATACGTGCGTGTAAGTGTGTGTGTATGTATGTGTAAGTGCGTATACGTGTGTGTATGTGCGTGTATGTGTGTGTAAGTGCGTGTAAGTGCGTGTAAGTGTGTGTAAGTGCGTGTAAGTGTGTGTGAGTGTGTGTAAGTGTGTATGAGTGCGTGTAAGTGCGTGTAAGTGTGTGTAAGTGCGTATAAGTGTGTATGAGTGCGTGTAAGTACGTGAAAGTGCGTGGAGTGCGTGTAAGTACGTGTAAGTGCGTGTAAGTACATGAAAGTGCGTTTAAGTGTATGTAAGTGCGTGTTAGTGCGTGTAAGTGCGTGTAAGTGTGTGCAAGTACGTGTAAGTGCATGTAAGTGCTTGTAAGTATGTGCAAGTGCGTGAAAGTGCATGTAAGTGCGTGTAAGTGTGTATAAGTGTGTGTAAGCACGTGTAAGTGCATGTAAGTGCGTGTAAGTACGTGTAAGTGTGTGTAAGTGCGTGTGAGTGCATGTGAGTGTGTGTGAGTACGTGTGAGTGTGTGTGAGTGCGTGTGAGTGCGTGTGAGTATGTGTGAGTGTCTGTGAGTGCGTGTGAGTATGTGTGAGTGTGTGTGAGTGCATGTGAGTGCGTGTGAGTGCGTGTGAGTGTGCATGAGTGCGTGTTAGTGTGTGTGAGTGCGTGTGAGTGTGTGTGAGTGGGTGTGAGTGCGTGTGAGTGCGTGTTAGTGCATGTGAGTGCGTGTGAGTGTAAGTAAGTACAAATAAGTGCGTGTTAGAGCGTATAAGTGTGTGTAGGTACATGTAAGTGCGTTTCAGTGCGTTTAAGTGTGTGTAAGTATGTGTAAGTGTGTGTGAGTGCGTGAAAGTGTGTTTAAGTGTGCATAAGTGCGTGTAAGTACGTGTAAGTGCTTGTAAGTATGTATAAGTACGTGTGAGTGCTTATAAGTGTGTGGAGGTGTGTGAAAGTGCGTATAAATGCGTGTAAGTGCATTTAAGCGCGTGTAAGTGTGTGTAAGTGCATGTAAGTGCGTGTAAGTGTGTGTAAGTGCGTGTGAGTGCGTGTGAGTGTGTGTGAGTACGTGTGAGTGCGTGTGAGTGTGTGTGAGTGCGTGTGAGTGCTTTTGAGTGCGTGTGAGTGTGTGTGAGTGTGTGTGAGTACGTGTGAGTATGTGTGAGTGAGTGTGAGTATGTGTGAGTGTGTATGACTGCGTGTGAGTATGTGTGAGTGCGTGTGAGTTAGTGTGAGTGTGTGTGAGTGCGTGTGAGTGTGAGTGTGTGTGAGTGCGTATGAGTGTGTGTGAGTGTGTGTAAGTGCGTGTAAGTGAGTGTAAGTGCCTTGAAGTGCGTGTAAGTGCGTTTAGGTGCATGTAAGTGCGTGTAGTTAAGTGTGAGTAAGTGTGTGTAAGTGCGTGTAAGTGCGTGTAAGTGTGTGTGAGTTCGTGTGAGTGCGTGTGAGTGCGTATGAGTGCATGTAAGTGTGTGTAAATGCATATAAGTGCGTATACGTGTATGGAAATGCATGTAAGTGTGTGCAAGTGCAAGTATAAATGCGTATGGAAGTGCGCATGTAAGTGTCTGTGTTAGTGCGTGTATGTGGGTGTATGTGTGTGTAAGTCCGTGTATGTACATGTAAGTGCGTGTGAGATTATTTAAGTGCGTGTAAGTGCGTGTGAGTGCATGTAAGTGTGTGTAAGTACGTATAAGTGCGTCTTAGTGCGTGCAAGTGCGTATCAGTGCGTTTAAGTACGTGTAAGTGTACGTATGTGCGTGTAAGTGCGGGTAAGTACGGATAAGTGCATTTACGTGTGTGTAAGTGCGTGTAAGTGGGTGCAAGTGCGTGCAAGTGTGTGCAAGTGCATGCAGGTGCATGCAAGTGCGTGTAAGTGCTTGTGTAAGTGTGTGTATGTGCGTGTATCTGCATTTTTGTGTGTGTAAGTGTGTGCAAGTGTGTGTAAGGACGTGTAAGTGCGTGCAAGTGCATGTAAGTGCGGATAAGTGCGTGGAAGGGTGTGTAAGTACGTGTGAGTACGTGGGAGTGCATGTAAGTGTGTGTGAGTATGTGTGAGTGCGTGGGAATGTGTGTGAGTGCGTGCGAGTGCGTGTGAGTACGTTTGAGTGCGTGTAAGTTGGTGTAAGTACGTTTAAGTGCGTGTTAGTGCGTTTAAGTGGGTTTAAGTACGTGTAAGTACGTGCAAGTCCGTGTCAGTGCAGGCAAGTACATGTAAGTACGTGTAAGTGCGTGTAAGTGCATGTAAGTGCATGTAAGTGCATGCAGGTAAGTGTGTGTAAGTGTGTGTAAGTGCATGTAATTGTTTGTAAGTATGCGTGAGTGCGTGCGAGTGCCTGTGAGTGCGTGTAAGTGCGTGTGAGTACATGTAAGGGTGTGCAAGTGCGTGTGCGTCTAAGTGCGTGCAAGTGCGTGCAAGAACGTGTGTGTGCGTGTGTAAGTGCGAGTGTAAGTACGTGTGTAAGTGCGTGTATGTTTGTGTATGTGTACGTAAGTGCGTGTAAGTGGGTGTAAGTACATGTAAGTGTGAGTTAGTGTGTGTAAGTGTGTTTAAGTACGTGTAAGTGCGTATAAGTGCGTGTATGTGCTTGTATGTACATCTAAGTGCGAGTAAGTGTTTGTAAGTACATGTGAGTGTGTCTGAGTGTGTGTGTGTGTACATGTGAGTGCATGTGAGTGTGTGTGAGTGCGTGTGAGTACGGATGAGTGCGTGTGAGCACGTGTGAGTGTGTGTGAGTGCGTTTGAGTATGTGTGAGTGCATGTGAGTGCATGTAAGTGCATGTGAGTGTGTGTGAGTGCGTGTGAGT
>SZWC01000002.1:623312-682211 GCA_023375785.1 Penium margaritaceum | reverse complement strand
TTGTATGTACATCTAAGTGCGAGTAAGTGTTTGTAAGTACATGTGAGTGTGTCTGAGTGTGTGTGTGTGTACATGTGAGTGCATGTGAGTGTGTGTGAGTGCGTGTGAGTACGGATGAGTGCGTGTGAGCACGTGTGAGTGTGTGTGAGTGCGTTTGAGTATGTGTGAGTGCATGTGAGTGCATGTAAGTGCATGTGAGTGTGTGTGAGTGCGTGTGAATGTGTGTGAGTGCGTGTGAGAGTGTGGGAGTATGTGTAAGTGCATGTATGTGCGTGTAATTGCATATAGGCGCATATAAGTGCGTATACGTGCATGTAAGTGCGTGCGGTTAAGTGTGGGTAAGTGTGTGTAAGTACGTCAAAGTGCGTGTACATGCGTGTGAGTGCGTGTGCCTGCGTGTGACTGCGTGTGAGTGCATGAAAGTACATGTAAGGGCATGTAATTGCATATAGGCGCATATAGGTGCGTATACGTGCAAGTAAGTGCGTGCAAGTGCGTGTGTAAGTGCGTGTGGAAGTCCGTGTGTAAGTGCATGTGTAAGTGCGTATATGTGCGTGTATGTGTGTGAACGTGCGTGTATGTCCATATAAGTGCGTGTGAGAGTGTGTAAGTGTATGTAAGTGCATGTGAGTACATGTAAGTATGTGTTAGTGTGTGTAAGTGCGTGTTAGTGTGTGTAAGTGCGTGTAAGTACGTTTGAATGCGTGTAAGTACGCGTATGTGCGTGTAAGTAAAGGCAAGTGCGGATAAGTGCGTGTAAGTGCGTGTAAGTGCATGTAAGCAGGTGCAAGTGCGTGCAAGTACGTGCAAGTACGTGCAGGTGCGTGCAAGTGTGTGTAAGTGATTGTGTAAGCGTTTGTATGTGCGCGTATGTGTGTGTATGTGTGTGTAAGTACGTATAAGTACGTGTAAGTATGTATAAGTACGTATAAGTGTGTGTAAGTGCGTGTAAGTGCGTGTAAGTGCGTGTAAGTGTGTGTGAGTGCATGTGAGTACGTGTGAGTGCGTGTGAGTGCGTGTGAGTGCGTGGGAGTGCGTGTGAGTACGTGTGAGTACGTGTGAGTACGTGTCAGTACGTGTAAGTGGGTGAAAGTGTGTGAAAGTGCGTGTAAGTACGTGTAAGTGCATGTAAGTGTGTGTAAGTGCGTGTAAGTGCGTGTAAGTGCGTGTGTGTGTAAGTGCATATTAGTGCAAGTAAGTACGTGTACGTGCGTGTTAGTCCGTGTAAGTGCGTTTAAGTATGTGTACGTGCGTGTAAGTGCGTGTAAGTGCGTGTGGGTAAGTGCGTGTAAGTGTGTATAAGTGCATGTAAGTGTGTGTAAGTACGTGTGAGTATGTGTGAATACGTGTGAGTGCGTGTGAGTGTGTGTAAGTGCGTGTGAGTGCGTGTAAGTGTGTGTAAGTGCGTGCAAGTGTGTATAATTACGTGCAAGTGAGAGCAAGTACGTGTGTGTGTATGTATGAGTTTGTAAGTGCGAGTGTAAGTGCGTCTGTAAGTGCGTGTAAGTGTGTATAAGTGCGTGTGAGAGTGTGTAAGTGTATGTAAGTGCGTGCAATTGCGTGTAAGTATGTGTAAGTGCGTGTTAGTGCGTGTAAATGCGTGTAAAGTATATGCAAGTGCGTGCAAGTGGGTGTTAGTGTGTGTATGTGCGTGTAAGTGTGTTTAAGTACGTATAAGTGTCTGTAAGTGTGTGTAAGTGTGTGTAAGTACGTGTAAGTGCGTGTAACTGTTGATAAGTGCGGGTAAGTGTGGGTAAGTGTGTGTTAGTGTGTTCAAGTGCCTGTAATTACGTGAAAGTGCATGTAACTGCGTGTAAGTGCGTGTAAGTGCGTGCAAGTACATGTAAGTGCGTGTTAGTATGGGTAAGTGCATGTGAGTGCGTGTACGTACGTGTAAGTTTGTGAAAGTGCGTGTAAGTGTGTGCGGGTAAGTACGTGTAAGTGTGTGTGTGTGTAAGTGGGTGTAAGTGTGTGTAAGTATGGCATAGTGCATGTAAGTACGTGTAAGTATGTGTTAGTGTGTGTAAGTGTGTGTTAGTACGTGTAAGTGCATGGAAGTACGTGTAAGTGCGTACGAGTGCATGTAAATGCGTGTAAGTGTGTGTAAGTGTGTGTGTGTAAGTGCATGTATGTGCGTGTATGTGCGTGTATGTGTGTGTTAGTCTGTGTAAGTGCGTGTAAGTGCGTGTATTTGCGTGTAAGAGTGTGTAAATGCGTCTAAGTGCATGTAAGTGTGTATAAGTGCGAGTGAGGGCGTATAAGTGTGTATTCGTGTGTGTAAGTGCGTGTAAGTGCGTATAAGTATGTGGAAGTATGTATAAGTACGTGCCAGTGTCTCGAAGTGCGTGTAAGTACGTGTAAGTATGTGTGAGTGCGTGTAAGTGCATGTAAGTATGAGAACTGCGTATAAGTGTGTTTAAGTGCGTGTAAGTGCGTGTAAGTACGTGTAAGTGCGTGAAAGTGCGTTTAAGTGCGTGTAAGTGCGTATAAGTGCGTGTAAGTGCCTGAAAGTGCGTTTAAGTGCGTGTAAGTACGTGTAAGTGTGTATAAGTGCGTGCAAGTGCATGTAAGTATGTGTAAGTGCGTGTAAGTGCTTATAAGTGCGTGCAAGTACGTGGAAGTATGTGTAAGTGCGTGTAAGTACGTATAAGTGCGTGTAAGTGCGTGCAAGTGCGTGTAAGTGCGTGTGAGTGCGTGTGAGTGTGTGTGAGTACGTGTGAGTGCGTGTGAGATCGTGTGAGTACGTGTGAGTGCGTGTGAGTGCGTGTGAGTTTCTGTGAGTGCGTGTGAGTGTGTGTGAGTACGTGTGAGTGCATTAGAGTTCGTGTGAGTGCGTGTGAGTGTGTGTGAGTGTGCATGAGTACGTGTGAGTGCGTGTGAGTGCGTGTGAGTGCATATAAGTGCGTGTGAGTGCGTGTGAGAGTGTGCGAGTGTGTGTAAGTGTGTGTAAGTGCGTGTAAGTACGTGTAAGTGCGTGTAAGTGTGTGTAGGTAAATGTAAGTGCATGCGGTTAAGTGTGGATGAGTGTGTGTAAGTACGTGTAAGAGCGTGTAAGTGCGTGTGAGTGCGTGTGAGTACGCGTGAGTGCGTGTGAGTGCATGTAAGTGCGTGTAAGTGCGTGTAAGTGCATATAAGTGCGTGTAAGTGCGTGTAAGTGTGTGTAAGTGCGTGTGTAAGTACGTGTGGAAGTGCATATGTAAGTGCGTGTGTAAGTGTATGTATGTGTGTGTATGTGTGTAAGAGCGTGTATGTGCATGTAAGTGCGTGTGAGATTGTGTAAGTGTGTGTAAGTGGGTGTGAGTGCATGTAAGTACGTGTAAGTGTGTGTAAATATGTGTTAGTGCGTGTAAGTGTGTGTAAGTGCGTTCAAGTGCTTTTAAGTGTGTATATGTGTATATGAGAGTGTGTAAGTGTGTATAAGTGCGTATAAGTGCGTGTAAGTGCGTTTAAGTACATGTATGTGCATGTAAGTGCGTGTAAGTGCGTGTAAAGGCGTGTACGTGTGTTTACGTGCGTGTAAGTACATGTAAGTGCGTGTAAGTGCAAATAAGTGCGTGTAAGTGCGTGTATGTGTGTGGATGTGCGTATAAGTACGTGTAAGTATGTTTAAGTGCGTGTAAGTGTGCATAAGTGTGTGTACGTGCGTATAAGTGCGTGTTAGTGCGCGTAAGTGCGTGTAAGTATGTGTAAGTGCATGTAAGTGCGTGTAACAGCGTTTAAGTGCGTGTAAGTGTATGTAAGTGCGTTTAAGTGTGTGTAAGTGTGTGTAAGTGCATAGAAGTGCCGGTAAGGGCCTGTAAGTGCATGTAAGTACCTGTAAGTATGTGCAAGTGCATGTAAGTGCTTGTGTAAGTGTGTGTATGTACGTGTTTGTATGTGTATGTGCGTATAAGTACGTGTAAGTATGTGTAAGTGCTTGTAAGTGCGTTTAAGTGTGTGTAAGTGCGTGTAAGTGCGTGCAAGGGCGTGCAACTACGTGCAAGTACGTGCAAGTGCTTGTAAGTGCGTATAAGTGCTTGTGTAAGTGTGTGTATGTGTGTGTAAGTATGTGTATGTGTGTGTATGTGTGTGTATGTGTGTGTAAGTGCATGTAAGTACGTGTAAGTGCGTTTAAGTGCATGTAAGTGTGTGTAAGTGCGTGTAAGTATGCGTAAGTGTGTGTTAATGCGTGTAAGTGCGTTTAAGTGCATGTACGTATGTGTAAATGCACGTTAGTACAAGTAAGTGCGTGTAAGTGCGTGTAAGTATTTGTAAGTGCGTGTAAGTGCGTGTAAGTGCATATAAGTGCATGTGGATAAATGCGTGTAAGTGTGTGTAAGTGCATGTGAGTGTGTGTGAATGCGTATGAGTTCGTGTGAGTGTGCGTAAGTGCATGTGAGTGCGTGTAAGTGCGTATAGGTGCGTGCAAGAGCATGTAAGTGCGTGCAAGTGCTTGCAAGTACGTGTGTATACGTGTGTAAGTACGAGTGTAAGTGCGTGTGTAAGTGCGTGTTTTTGCATATATGTATATATAAGTACGTGTAAATGCGTGGAAGTGCGTATGAGAGTGTGTTAGTACATATAAGTGCCTATAAGTGCGTGTAAATGTGTGTTAGTGCGTGTAAGTGCAAGTAAGTCTATGTAAGTGCGTGTACGTACGTGTGAGTGCGTGTTTATACGTGTAAGTACGTGTAAGTGAGTGCAAGTACGTGTAAGTACAGCTAAGTGCGGATAAGTGTGCGTAAGTGTGTGAAAGTGTGTGTAAGTGCGTATGAGTACGTGAAGTGCATGTAAGTGCGTGTAAGTGAGTGTAAGTGTGTATAAGTACGTGTAAGTGCATGTAAGTGCGTGTTTCTGAATGTAAGTACATGTAAGTGTGTGTGAGTGCATGTAAGTGCGTGTAAGTGCATGTAAGTGCATATAAGTATGTGTAAGTGCGTGTGTGTAAGTGTTTGTAAGTGTGTATAAGTGCACAGAAGTGCGTGTAAGTGTATGTGTGAGTGCGTGTGAGTACGTGTGAGAGCATGTGAGTGCATGTCATGGAATGTCAGTGCGTGTAAGTGCGTGCAACTGGGTGCAAGTGCGTGCAAGTACGTGCCATTGCGTACAAGTACGCGTGTGTTTGTGTGTAAGTGCGTGCGTAAGTGTGTGTATGTGCATGTATGTGTGTATAAGTACGTGTACGTGCGTGTAAGTGTGTATGAGAACGTGTAAGTGCGTGTAAGTACGTGGAAGTACGTGTAAATACATGTAAGTACATGTAGGTGCGTATAAGTGCATTTAAGTGCATGTAAGTGTGTGTAAGTGTGCGTGTAAGTGTGTATAAGTGCGTACAAGTGCATATATGTGCGTATAAGTGCGTGTAAGTGTGTGTAAGTCCGTGTAAGTGTGTAGTGCATGTAAGTGTGTGTAAGTGTAAGTTAGTACGTGTAAGTCTGTATAAGTGCGTGTGAGTGCGTGTAAGTATGTTTTAGTGCATGTAAGTGCGTGTAAGTGTGGGTGTAAGTGCGTATAAGTGCGTGTAAGTGCGTATAAGTGCATATAAGTGTGTGTAAGTGCATGTAAGTCCATGTAAGTGTGTAGTACGTGTAAGTGTGTGTAAGTCTGTGTTAGTGTGTTCAAGTGTGTGTAAGTACATATAAGTGCGTGTAAGTGCGTGTAAGTGCGTGTGAGTGTATGTAAATGCGTGTAAGTGCGTGTAAGTGTGTGTGTAAGTGCATGTATGTGTGTGTATGTGCGTGTATGTATGTGTAAGTGCGCATAAGTGTATGTAAGTGCGTGTATGTGTGTGTAAGTGCGTGTAAGTACGTGTAAGTGTGTGCAAGTGTGTGTAAGTGTGTGTGAGTGTGTGTAAGTGTGTATTAGTGCGTGTAAGTGCGTATAAGTGTGTGTAAGTGTGTGTAAGTGTGTATGAGTGCCTGTAAGTCTGTGTAAGTGCGTGGAGTATGTGTAAGTGCGTTTAAGTGGTTTAAGTGTGTGTACGTGTGTGCAAGTGCGTGTAAGTACGTGAAAGTGCGTTTAAGTGTGCGTAAGTATGTGTAAGTGCGTGTAAGTGCGTGTAAGTGTGTGTAAGTACGTGTAAGTGCGTGTAAGTGCTTGTAAGTACGTGCAAGTGCATGAAAGTACGTGTGAGTGCGTGTGAGTGCGTGTGAGTGTGTGTGAGTCCGTGTGAGTACATGTGAGTGTGCGTGAGTGCATGTGAGTGCATGTGGGTGCGTGTGAGTGCACGTGAGTACATGTGAGTGCGTGTGAGTGCGTGTAAGTGCATGTAAGTCCGTGTAAGTGTGTGTAATTGTGTATATGTGCATGTAGGTGTATGTAAGTGCGTGCGGTTGAGTGTGGGTAAGTATGTGTAAGTGCGTGTAAGTACGTGTAAGTGCGTTTGAGTGCGTGTGAGTGTGTGTGAGTGTGTATGAGTGCATGTAAGTACGTGTAAGTGCGTGTAAGTGCGTATAAGTGCGTGTAAGTGCGTGTAAGTGTGTGCAAGTGCATGTATAAGTGCGTGTGGAAGTGCGTATATAAGTGCGTGTATAAGTGCGTGTATGTATGTGTATGTGTGTGTAAGTGCGTGTATGTACATGTAAGTGCGTGTGAGATTGTGTAAGTGTGTAGAAGTACGTGTGAGTGCATGTAAAAGTGTGTAAGTACGTGTAGGTGGGTGTTTGTGCGTGTAAGTACGCGTATGTGCGTGTAAGTGCGGATAAGTGCGGATAAGTGCGTGTAAGTATGTGTAAGTGCGTGTAAGTGGATACAAGTGCGTGCAAGTGTATGCAAGTGCGTGCAGGTGCATGCAAGTGCGTGTAAGTGCTTGTGTAAGTGTGTGTATGTGCGTGTATGTGCGTGTATGTGTGTGTAAGTGCGTATAAGTGCGTTTAAGGATGTGTAAGCGTGTGTAAAAGTGTGTAAGTACATGTAAGTGCGTGAAAGTGTGTGTAAGTGCGTGTGAGTACGTGTGAGTGCGTACGACTGCGTGTGAGTACGTGTGAGTACGTGTGAGTACGTGTGAGTGCGTGTAAGTGGGTGAAAGAGTATGGAAGTGCGTGTAAGCAGGTGTAAGTATGTGTAAGTACGTTTAAGTGCGTGTAAGTACGTGTAAGTGCGTATCAGTACGTATAAGTGCGTTTAAGTGTGTGTAAGTGCGTGTAAGTACGTGGTAGTGCAAGAAAGTACGTGTAAGTCCGTGTAAGTATGTGTAAGCACGTGTAAGTATGTGTAAGTACGTGTAAGTGCGTGTGAGTGTGTGTGAGTGCTTGTTAGTACGCGAGTGCATGTGAGTGTGTCTGAGTGCGTGTAAGTGCGTGTGAGTGCGTGTGAGTGCGTGTGAGTGCGTGTGAGTGCGTGTGAGTACGTGTGAGTGTGTGTGGGTGCATGTGAGTGCGTATGAGTGTGTATGCGTGTGTGTGAGTACGTGTGAGTGCGTGTGAGTGCGTGTGAGTGCATGTAAGTGCATGCAAGTGTGTGTAAGTTTATATAAGTGCGTATAAGTGCGTGTAAGTGCATGTAAGTGTGTCCGGTTAAGTGTGGGTAAGTGTGTGTAAGTGCGTGTAAGTGCCAGTAAATGCGTGTGAATGCGTGTGAGTGTATTTGACTGCATGTGAGTGCACGTAAGTGCATGTAAGTGCGTGTAAGTGCATGTAAGTGCGTGTAAGTGCATGTAAGTGTGTGCAAGTGCATGTGTACGTGTGTGTAGAAGTGCATGTGTACGTGTGTGTGTAAGTACATGTATCTGCGTGTATGTATGTGTAAGTGCGTGTATGTGCATGTAAGTGCGCGTCAGAGTGTGTAAGTGTATGTAAGTGCATGTGAGTACACGTAAATGCGTGTAAGTGTGTGTAGGTGCGTGTTAGTGTGTGTAAGTGTGTGTAAGTGCATTTAAATGCGTGTGAGTACACGTATGTGCGCGTAAGTGCTGGTAAGTTTGGGTAAGTGCGTGTAAGAGCGTGTAAATGCGTGTAAGTGGGTGCAAGTGCGTACAAGTGCGTGCAAGTGCGTGCAGGTGCGTGCAAGTGGCTGTAAGTGCTTGTGTAAGTCTGTGTATGTGTGTGTATGTATGTGTACGTGGGTGTAAGTGCGTGTAAGTGTGTGCAAGTATGTGTAAGTGCATGTAAGAGTATTTAAGTCCTTGTAAGTTTGTGTAAGTGCGTGTCAGTGTGTGTGAGTGCGTGTGAGTGTGTGTGAGTGTGTGTGAGTGTGTGTGAGTGCGTGCGAGTATGTGTGAATTTGTGGGAGTGCGTGTGAGTGCGTGTGAGTATGTGTGCGTACGTGTGAGTGTGTGTAAGTGCGTGAAAGTGTATGAAAGTGCGTGTTATTACATGCAAGTGCGTGTAAATACATGTAAGTGAGTGTAAGTACGTGTAAGTGCGTGTTAGTGTGTGTAAGTGCGTTTTAGTGCGTGTAAGTGCATGTAAGTACGTGTTAGTGCAACTAAGTGCGTGTAAGTGCGTGTAAGTATGTGTAAGTGTGTGTAAGTGCGTGTAAGTGCGTGTAAGTGCGTGTAAGTAGGTGTGGATAAGAGCGTGTAAGTGTGTGTAAGTGCATGTAAGTGTGTGTAAGTACGTGTGAGTGCGTGTGAGTGCGTGTGAGTGCGTGTGAGCGTGTGTGAGTACATGTAAGTATGTGCAAGTGCGTTTGTGTATAAATGCATACAAGTGCGTGCAAGTGCATGTGTGTACGTGTGTAAGTGCGTGTATGTGCGTGTATGTGTATGTAAGTGTGTATAAGTGCATGTAAGTACGTGTGAGAGTGTGTAAGTGCGTGTAAGTGTGTACAAGTGCGTGTAAGTACGTGTCAGTGCGTGTTAGTGTGTGTAAGTGCGTGTAAGTGTGTATAAGTGCGTATAAGTGCGTGTAAGTGCGTGTATGTACGTTTAAGTCCGTGTATGTGCGTGTAAGTGTGTGTAAGTGCGTGTGAGTGCATGTGAGTGTGTGTGAGTACATGTGAGTGCATGTGAGTGTGTGTGAGTGTGTGTGAGCATGTGTGAGTTCGTGTGTGTGCGTGTGAGTGCGTGTGAGTGCGTGTGAGTGCGTGTGAGTGCGTGTGAGTGCGTGTGAGTACATGTGAGTGCATGTGAGTGTGTGTGCTTGCGTGTGAGTGCGTGTGAGTGCGTGTGATTGCGTGTGAGTGCGTGTAAGTGCATGTAAGTGCGTATAAGTGTGTATTAGTGCGTGTAAGTGCATGTAAGTACATGTAAGTGCATGCGGTTAAGTGTGGATAAGTGTGTGTAAGTGCGTGTAAGTGCGTATGAATGCGTGTGAGTGTGTATGAGTGAGTGTGACTGCGTGTGAGTGCATGTAAGTGCGTTTAAGTGCGTGTAAATGCGTGTAAGTGCGTGTAAGTGCATGTTAATGCGTGCAAGTGCGTGTGTAAGTGCGTGTGGAAGTGTGTGTGTAAGTGCATGTGTAAGTGTGTGTATGTGCGTGTATGTATGTGTAAGTGCGTGTACGTGCATGTAAGTGTGTGTGAAAGTGTGTAAGTGTATGTAAGTGTATATGAGTATATATAAGTGCGTGTAAGTGTGAGTAAATGCTTTTTGTCTGTGTAAGTGCGTGCAAGTGCGTTTAAATGCGTGTAAGTACGCGTATGTGCGTGTAAGTGTGGATAAGTGCATGTAAGTGCGTGTAAGTGCGTGTAAGTGCGTATAAGTGGATGTATGTGGGTGCAAGTGTGTACAAAGTGCGTGCAGGTGTGTGCAAGTACGTGTAAGTGCGTGTAAGTGTGTGTAAGTGCGTGTAAGTACGTGTAAGTGCGTGTAAGTGTGTATGAGTACGTGTGAGTGCGTGTGAGCGCGTGTGAGTGCGTGCGAGTACGTGTTAGTACGGGTGAGTGCGCGGGAGTGCGTGTGATTGCGTGTGAGTACGTGTGAGTATGTGTGAGTGCGTGTAAGTGGGTGAAAGTGTGTGAAAGTACGTGTAAGTATGCGGAAGTGTGTGTAAGTGTGTGTAAGTGCGTGTAAGTGCATGTAAATGCGTGTAAGTGAGTGTAAGTGCATGTTAGTATAAATTAGTGCGTGTACGTGCGTGTTTGTCTGTGTAAGTGCGTTTAAGTGCGTCTATGTGCATGTACGTGCGTGTAAGTGCGTGTGGGTAAGTGCGTGTAAGGGTGTGTAAGTGCATGTAAGTGTGTGTAAGTACATGTGAGTACGTGTAAATGTGTGTGAGTGCATGTGAGTGTGTATAAGTGCGTGTGAGTACGTGTCAGTGCATGTAAGTGCGTGCAAGTGCGTATAAGTGCGTGCAAGTGTGTGCAAGTGCATGTGTGTGCGTGTATGTGTGTGTAAGGGCGAGTGTAAGTGTGTGTGTAAGTACGTGTATGTGTGTGTATGTGTATGCAAGTGCGTGCAAGTGCGTATAATTGTGTGTGAGTGTGTGTAAGTGCGTGTAAGTGCGTGTTAGTGCATATAAGTGCATGTAAGTGTGTGTAAGTGTATGTAAGTAACTTGTCCCATCTTGTCGTGTCATTCGGACAGAGCCGTGGGGCTTTTCGTCCGTTCGGTTTTGTGCGTCGACCGTTGGCCGAACGGCTTCCGTCGTGCGTTCGCACCGGCCAGGGGCATGGATGATAATCCCGCTCGGTGGAAATGAACGGACTCGCTCCTCTGGGTGTTTCGCCCTCAGGTGTATGGTAAGAAGATGTCCGAGACAAGGGGGTACGATATAAATAACATTGCTTAGTGTGGGTCTTGAGTTGCATTATGAAACATGTAAGTGCATGTTAGTGCATGTAAGTGCGTGTAAGTGCGTGTAAGTGCGTGGAAGTGCTATAAGTGCATGTAAGTGCATGTAAATGCGTTTAAGTGCATGTAAGTGCGTGTAAGTGCGTGTAAGTATGTGTTAGTGCGTGTACGTGCGTGTAAGTGCGTGTATGTGCGTGTAAGTGCTTGTAAGTGTGTATAAGTGCGTGAACGTGCATGTAAGTGCATGTAAGTATGGATAAGTGTGTGTTAGTGCGTCTAAGTGTGTGGAAGTGCATGCAAGTACGTATAAGTCCGTGCAAGTGCATGCAAGTGTGTGCAAGTGCGTGCAAGTGCGTACAAGTGCACGTGTAAGTGTGTGTATGTGCGTGTATGCGTGTGTATGTGTGTGGAAGTACGTGTAAGTGCGTGTAAGTGTGTATAAGTGCGTATAAGTGCGTGTAAGTGCGTGTAAGTGCGTGTGAGTGCGTGTAAGTGCATGTAAGTGCGTGTGAGTGCGTGTGAGTACGTGCGAGTGCGTGTGAGTGGGTGTAAGTGCGTGTAAGTGTTTGTCAGTGCGTGTGAGTATGTGTAAGTACGTGTAAGTGCGTGTAAGTACGTGTAAGTGTGTGTAAGTGTGTGTAAGTGCGTGTAAGTGCATGTTAGTGCATGTAAATGCATGTAAGTGCGGGCAAGTGCGTGTAAGTGCGTGTAAGTACATCCAAGTGCGTGCAAGTGCATGCAAGTGCGTGCAAGTGCATGCAAGTGCGTGTAAGTTCATGTAAATGCTTGTGTAAGTACGTGTATGTGCCTTTCTGTGTGTGTATGTGGGTATAAGTGTGTGTAAGAGCGTGTAATTTTGTGTAAGAACGTGTAAGTGTGTGTAAGTTTGTGTAAGTGCGTGTAAGTATGTGTGAGAACGTATGAGGGTGTGTGAGTGCGTGTGAGTGCGTGTGAGTGCGTGTGAGTTCATGTGAGTGCATGTGAGTGCATGCGAGTATGTGTGAGTGCGTGTGAGTGCATGCGAGTGCTTGTAAGTACGTGTAAGTGCGTGGAAGTGTATTTAAGTTTGTGTAAGTGCATGTAAGTGCATGTAAGTATTTGTAAGTGCGTGTAAGTGTGTATAGTGTGTGTAAGTGCATGTAAGTGTGGGTAAGTGTTTGTACGTGTGTAAGTGCATGCAAGTGCATGCAAGTACGTGCAAGTATGTGCAAGTTTGTGTAAGTGCGTTTAAGTGCGTGTATGTGTGTAGAAGTGCGTGTATGTGTGTGTATGTACGTGTAAGTACATGTAAGTGCAAGCAAGTGAGTGTAAGTGCGTATAAGTACGTGTGAGTGCGTGTGAGTGCGTGTGAGTGTGTGTGAGTGCGTGTGAGTGCATGTGAGTGTGTGTGAGTGCATGTGAGTGCGTGTACGCGCGTGTGAGTGCGTGTAAGTACGTGTAAGTGCATGTAAGTACATGTAAGTGCATGTAAGTACGTGTAAGTACGTGTAAGTACATGTAAGTGCATGTGAGTGTGTGTAAGTGTGTATAAGTGCGTGTAAGTGTGTGTAAGTGTGTGTAAGTGTGTGCAGGTGCGTGCAAGTACGTACAAGTGCGTCTAAGTGCGTATAAATGCTTCTATAAGTATGTGTATATGCATGTATGTATGTATATGTACGTGTATGTGTGTGTACGTGTGTGTAAGCGCGTGTAAGTTCATGTAAGTGCGTGTGAGTGTGTGTAAGTACGTGTAAGTTTGTGGGAGTGCATGTGAGTGTGTGTGAGTGTGTATGACTGCGTTTGAGTACGTGTGAGTGCGTGTGAGTGCGTGTGAGTGCGTGTGAGTGCGCATGAGTGCGTGTGAGTGCGTGTGAGTGCGTGTAAGTGTGTGTAAGTGTGTGTCAGTACGTGTACGTGTGTGTAAGTGCGTATAAGTGCGTGTAAGTGCGTATAAGTGTGTGTAAGTGCGGACAAGTATGTGTATGTGCTTGTAAGTACGTGTAAGTAAGTGTAAGTGCATGCAAGTGCGTGCAAGTGCATACACGTGCGTGTAAGTACGTTCAAGTGCGTGCAAGTGCATGTAGATGCTTGTGTATGTACATGTATGTGTGTGTATGTATGTGTAAGTGCGTGTGAGTGTGTGTAAGTACGTATAAGTGCATGTAAGTGCGTGTGAGTGTGTGTGTGCTCTCGTGAGTGCGTGTGAGTGCGTGTAAGTGCGTGCAAGTGTGTGCAAGTGCATGCAAGTGCGTGCTTCCATGCACTTACACACACTTATACGCACTTACACACTCTCACACACACTTACCCATACTTATATGCACTTACACATGCATACATGTACATACACGCACTTACGTACGCTCTTACATACCTACATACACACATTTGCACGCACTTGCATGACTTACACACACTTACACGCACTTACACACACTTACACGCTCTTCCACGCACGTACATGTACCTACGCGTACTTATCTGTACGCACTTACATGCACTTACACGCACTTAAAAGTACTCACACGTACTTACACGCACTTACACGTACCAACAAGCTCTTACATACACTTACACGCTCCATCACGTACTTACACGCACTTACATGCACTTACACGTACTTACACACACAAACATGTACATACAAGCACTTACGCACGCACTTAAATACACACACACGCCCTTGCACGCACTTGCATGACTTACACACACTTACATGCACTTACACGCACTGACACGCAGGTACACATACTTACACGTACTTATCCGCACGTACTTACACCCACTTACACACACTTACACGCACTTAAACACACTCACACGTACTTACATGCTCTTACACGTACTAACAAGAACTCAGAGGCACTTACAGGCACCTACACGTACTTACACGCACTTACATGCACTTTCACGTATTTACACGCACTTACACGCACTTTCACACACTTACCCATACTTACCTGCACTTACACGCACCTACACGTACTTACACCCACTTACACATACTTACACGCACTTACACGCACTTACATGTACTTACACACACATAGACGTACTTACATACACTTACACACAATTACATGCACTTACATGTACTTATACGTACTAACATGCACTTACACACTCTCACATGCACTTACACATACTTATACATACATACACGCACATACACGCACATAGACGCACTTACACACGTACTTACGCTCTCACTTACACACGCATTCACACATACTTTCACGTACTTGCACGCACTTACACACACTTGCATGCACTTACACGCACTTACACACACTCACACGAACATGCATACACTCACATCCACTCACACGTATTCACACACACTCACACGCACTTACACACACTTACATGCACTAACACACACTTACACACACTTACCCGCACGCACTTACATGCACTTTCACGCACTTACACACCCTTCCACACACTTACTCACACTTACACGCACCAACACACACTTACACATACTTACATGTACTCTCACACACTTTCACCCACTTACACGCACTCACACGTACTCACACGTACTCACACATACTCACACGTACTCCCACGCACTCACACGCACTTGCATGCACTCATACATACTCACACGCACTCACACGCACTCACACACACTTACACGCACTTGCACGCACTTACACGTACTTACACGTACTTGCACATACTTACACGTACCTACACGCACTTACACGCACTTACACACACATACACGCACATACATGTACATACACACATTTACACAAGCACTTACACGCACTTGTACGCACCTGCACGTACGTGCACGCACTTGCACGCACTTGCACCCACTTACACATACTTACACACATGTACACGCACTTATCCACACTTATCCGCACTTATACGCACATACGTGCACTTATGCGCAATTAAACATACCTACACATACTTACACGTACCAACACGCACTTACACGCACTTATACGCACTTACATGCACTCACACGCACTTATAAGCACCTACACACTCTCACACGTACTTACACATATTCACACGTACGTACATGCACATACGCGCACTTACACACACATACACGCACATACACGTACTTATATACACACTTATACATGCACTTCCACACATACCTACACACGCACGTTCACGCACTTACACGCACTTCCACACACTTACACATACTTACACACACTTACACGCACTTACATGCACTCACACGCACTCACGCGCACTCACATGCACTCACACACACGTACATGTACTCACACGTACTTACACGTACTTACATACACTTACCCACACTTAACCGCACGTACTTATATGTACGTACACACACTTACACGCATTTATACGCACTTATATGCAGTGACACGCACTTACACGCACTCACACGTACTCACACGTACTCACATGTACTCACACATACTCACACGCACTCACACATACTCACACACACTCACACGTACGCACACGTACTCACACACACTCACATGTACTCACACACACTCACACATACTCACACGCACTCACAAGCACTCACACACACTAACACACACTCACACGCACTCACACGCACTTACACGCACTTATACACACTAACACGCACTTCAACATACATACACGCACAGATACACACCTACACACACTTATATAAACACTTACACGTACTTGCAAGCACTTGTACGCAATTGCACACACTTGCAGGCACTCGCATGCATTTACATACGCTTACACGCACTTATACACACTTACAAGCACTTACCCGTACTTATACGCACTCACACGCACTTACATGCACTTGCACGCACTTACACGCACTTACACCCACGTACACGCACTTACACACACTTACACATACTTACAGGCAAATACACGTACTTACACGAACTTACACGTACTTGCACACACTTACACGTACTTACATGCACTTACACGCACTTACACGCACTTACACACCGTTAATTGCACTTACACACACTTACACGCACTTACACACAGTTAATTGCACTTACACACACTTACACGCACTTACACGAACATACACGCACTTACACTCGCACTTACACTCGTACTTATACTCACCGTTACACACACTTGCATGCACTTACATGCCCTTACACTTACTCAAACGCACTTACACGCACTCACATGCACTCACACGCATTCACACACACTCACATGCACTCACACAAAATTACATGCACTTACACACACTTACACGCACTTACCCGCATGCACACACATGCACACAAATACACACACTTACACAAGCACTTACACGCACTTGTATGCACCTGCACGTACTTGCATGCACTTGCACGTACTTGCACCCACATACACATACTTACACGCACTTATCTGCACTTACGCACATACGCGCACTTATACGCACTTAAACGCACCTACAAGTATTTACACGCACTAACACGCACTTATACGCACATACACACACTTACATGCACTCACACGTACTTACACGCACTTACACACTATCACACGTACTTACACACTCTCACACATACTTACATGCACATACACGTACTTACACACACATACACGCACATACACGCACTTATACAGTCACTTATACACGCACTTCCACACGCACTTACACACGCACTTGCACGCACGTACACGCACTTCCACCCACTTACACACACTTACACAAACTTACACGCACTTACATGCACTCACACGTACTCACACGCACTCACACGCACTCACACGCACTCACACGCACTTACACGCACTTATACACACTAACACGCACTTCAACATACATACACACACAGATACACACCTACACACACTTACATAAACACTTACACGTACTTGCAAGCACTTGTACGCAATTGCACACACTTGCACGCACTCACATGCACTTACATACGCTTACAAGCACTTATACACACTTACAAGCACTTACCCGTACTTATACGCACTCACACGCACTTACATGCACTTGCACGCACTTACACGCACTCACTCCCACGTACACGCACGTACACACACTTACACATACTTACAGGCACATACACGTACTTACACGAACTTACACGTACTTGCACACACTTACACGCACTTACATGCATTTACACACACTTACACGCACTTACACACCGTTAATTGCACTTACACGCACTTACACGCACTTACACACAGTTAACTGCACTTACACACACTTACACGCACTTACACGAACATACACGCACTTACACTCGCACTTACACTCGTACTTATACTCACCATTACACACACTTGCATGCACTTACATGCCCTTACACTTACTCAAATGCACTTACACACACTCACACGCACTCACACGCATTCACACACACTCACATACACTCACACAAAATTACATGCACTTATACACACTTACACGCACTTACCCGCATGCACACACATGCACACAAATACACACACTTACACAAGCACTTACACGCACTTGTATGCACCTGCACGTACTTGCATGCACTTGCACGTACTTGCACCCACATACACATACTTAAACGCACTTACACGCACTTATCAGCACTTACGCACATACGCGCACTTATACGCACTTAAACGCACCTACAAGTATTTATACGCACTAACACGCACTTAAACGCACATACACACACTTACATGCACTCACACGTACTTACACGCACTTACACACTATCACACGTACTTACACACTCTCACACATACTTACATGCACATACACGTACTTACACACACATACACGCACATACACGCACTTACACAGTCACTTATACACGCACTTCCACACGCACTTACACACACACTTGCACGCACGTACACGTACTTCCACGCACTTACACACACTTACACATACTTACACGTACTTACACGCACTCACACACACTTACTCACACTTAACCGCACATACCCATAGGCACTTACACATACTAACACACACTTATACGCACTTATATACAGTTACACGCACTTACATACACTCACACGCACTCACACGTAGTCACGCGTACTCACACATACTCAAACACACTCACACATACTCACACGCGCCCACACGTACTCACACGCACTCGCACACACTCACACACATTCACACACACACTCACACACACTCACACGCACTCACACGCACTCACACACACTCACACGCACTCACACGCAGTCAAACGCACTTACACACACTTATACACACTAACACACACTTAAACATACATACACGCACATATACACACATACACATACTTACATAAGCACTTACACGTACTTGCAAGCACTTATAGGCAATTGCACACACTTCCACGCACTTGCATGCACTTACATGCACTTACACGCACTTACACGTACTTACAAGCACTTACCAATACTTACACGCACTTACACGCACTTACATGCACTTGCACGCACTTATACGTACTTACACGCACGTATACACACTTACACACACTTACACGTACTTACACGCACGTACACATACTTACACGCACTTATACGTACTTGCACACACTTACATGCACTTACATGCAGTTTCACGTACTTACACGCACCTACACGCAGTTAATTGCACTTACACGTACTTACACGCACCTACACATACTTACACGCACTTACACGTACTTACAAACACTTTCACGTACTTACACACACTTACACGCACTTATACACACTTGCACACACTTACACGCACTTATTCATGCTTAGACGCACTGACATGCACTTACACGTACTTACACGTACTTACATGCACTTGCACGTACTTACACCCACTTACACACACTTACATGCACTTACACGCACTTACACGCACTTACATGCACTTACACGTACTTACAAGAACTTACATGCACTTATACGGACTTACACGCAGTGACATGCAGTTACACATACTTACACACACTTACACGCACTTACACATACTTATATGCACTTACAAACACGTACAAGTACTTACACGCACTTACACACACTTATACGAACTTACACATAGTTACATGCACTTCTACACACTTACACGCAGTTATACACACTTACACGCACTTATATGTACTTACATGCACTTACGCACTTACATGCACTTACACATACATATACGTACTTACACGTACTTGCACGCACTTACACGCACTTACACACACTTACACACACTTACACGCGCTTACACGCATTTACACGTACTTGCACACATTTACACGTACTTGCACATACTTACACATACTTACATGCAGTTATACACACTTACACACACTTACACTCATTTAATTACACTTACATGCACTTACACGCACTTACACGTACTTACATGTACTTACGAATACTTACACGTGCTTACACGCACTTACACACACTTACACACACTCACACGCACTTACACGCACTTAGACACACTTACACGCATTTACAGGCTCTTACATGCACTTACACGCACTTACACACACCTACACGCAGCTAAATGCCTTTACACACACTTATACATACCTATACAAACTTACACGCACTTACACGTGCTTACATGCACTTACAAACACTTACATGCACTTACATATATTTACACACACTTATATGCACTTACACGCACTTACATACACTTACTGCTCTTACACACACTTACACACACTTACACACACTTACATACACTTATACGTAGTTACACACACTTAACGCACTTACACCCACTTACATGCACTGATGTGCACTTACACCCACTTACACACACTTACACATACTTACATGCACTTACACACACTCACATGCACTCACACGCACTCACACGCACTCACTTACACTCACATGTACTCACATGCACTCACACACACTCACACACATTCACACGCACTCCCACATACTCACACGCACTCACACGCACTCACACGCACTCACACGCACTTACACTCACTTACACGCACTTTGATGCACTTAAACACACTTACACACACTTACACGCACTTACACGCACTTACACACACATACACGCACAAACACGTACATACCCATACTTGTACAAGCTTTTACACGCATTTACACGCACTTGCACGCACTTGCATGTACTTGCACGTACTTGCACACACTTGCACACACTTACATGCACTTACACTCACTTACACGCAGTAACACGCACTTACCCGTACTTACACGTACTTATACACACTTTCCCGCACATATACACACTTACACACACTTACTCACACTTACACACACTTACACGTATTTACACTCACTTACATGCACTCACATGCACTAAAACGTACTCACACGTACTCACACGCACTTACATGTACTTACACGCACTCACACGTACTAACACGCACATACACCCACTTACACGCACTTCCAGGTACTTACACACACATACACGCACATACACGCACATACACACAATTACACAAGCACTTAAACGTACTTGCACAGACTTGCACGCACTTTTACACACTTGCACGCACTTATATGCACTAACACGTACTTACACGCACTTACACGTACTTACACGCACTTACACGCACTTACACGTACTTACACACACTAACACGTACTAACACGCATTAACACGCATTCACATACAGTTACACGTACTTACACGCACTTATATGTACTTACATGCACTTACATTCACTTACACACACTTACACGCACTTACACGCACTTACACGTACTTACATGCACTTCCACGCACTTACATGCACTTACACACACTCACACGTACGCACACGCACTAACACATACTCACACGTACTCACATTTACTCACACGTACTCACACGGACTAACACACACTTACACGCACTTCCACACACTTACATGCACTTACACGTACTTACATGCACATACACGTACATACACGCACATACAGACACTTACACTCACATACACGCACTTACACACACGTACACGCACTTGCATGCACTTGGACACACTTGCATGCACTTGCACATACGTACACACACTTACACGCACTTACATGCACTTACACGCGCTTAGACACACTTAGACAACATAACCGCACTTACATGTACTTACACGCACTTATACGCTCTTACATGCACTTACATACACTTAGACGCACATATACGCACTTCAAAGTACTTACACACACTTACACACACATACACGAAGTTACATGTACTCACACACACTCACACCCACGTCCACGCACTTACATGCACTTACACGCACATACACACGCATGCACGCACTTACACGCACGTACACGCACTTACACATACTTACACACACTTACACGTACCTACACGTACTTACATGCACTTACACGTACTTGCACACACTTACACGCACTTCCATGCACTTACACGCACTTACACGCACTTGCACGCAGTTAATTGCACTTATACACACTTACACGTACTTACATGAACTTATACGCACTTAAACGTACTTACACGTACTTACACGTACTTACAAACACTTACGCGTACTTACACGCACTTACACACACTTGCACGCACTTACTCGTACTTACACGTACTTATACGCACTTGCACACAATTACACGCACTTACACGCTCTTACACGCACTTACACGCACTTACACGTACTTACACGCACTTACAAATACTCACATGCACTTACACATACTTACACATGCTTACACGCACTTGTACACACTTACACACACTTAAACGCTCTTTGACACACTTACACACACTTATACACACTTACACCCACTTTCAAGCAGTTACACGTAGTTACACACATTTACATGTACTTACATGCACTTGCATGTACTTACACGTCCTTACACGTACTTACACATACTTACATGCACTTACACACACTCACACACACTCACACGCACTCACACACACTCACATACACTCACATGCACTCACATGAACTCACACGTACTCACAGGCATTCACACGCACTCACACGCACTCACACATACTCACACGCACTCACACGCACTTACACACACTTCGATGCACTTATATGCACTTACACGCACTTACACGCACTTGCACGTACTTACACGCACCTACACACACATACACGTCCATACACGCACACACACATACATACACAAGTATTTACATGCACTTACAGGTACTTGCATGCACTTGCACGTACTTGTATGCACTTGCACGCACTTGCACGCACTTACACGCATTCACATGCACTTACACGCACTAACACGCACTTACCCACACTTACACGCACTTACACCACTTACGCGTACTTACACACACTTACACGCACTTACACACACTTACACGTACTTACACACACTCACACGCACTTGCACGTACTTACACACACTCACACGTACTCTGCTGTCGGTTCGCCATGGCTGTCGGGGCCACGGGACAGCGTAGGACGGCCTCCTTTGCGGTGGGCTGCCCCCTTCACGTGGGTTTCGGTCCGTGGCAGGGTGGCAGCAGCATTGACGCCAGCGCGGTGGTTGCGGCTACGCGCGGCAGTCCAGGCGGCCTCCCTTGTGGCAAGCTTTTGCCTTCCGCGCGGGTGCCGTGGCGGTGGTGGTGGCGGTGTTGCTTTCTTGCGTGCTGCTGAGGTGCATCCCTGCGCGCTTTTATACCTTCCTCCTCCCTCCTTTCCGTGAACGCGGGAGCAGCGCGGGCGGCCGCGGTTGCAGTGCGGTGGCTTCTGTTTGTGGCGGCAGGACCCCCGGATTATTTGCACTGTGGCCCCCATTTGTTGAGAGGCCACCCCAATTTTTTGGCGGGCCCGGGCGTACTCTAGCGGCGGTTGGGGGTTGTGTGGCGGCCTTTGGGGCTCGTGGATGTGGTGGTGGTGTCCGTGGCTGCAGCGGCGGTGGTGCCGGTCTTCCCCGTTCCAGGGTGGACTTGGGGAACGGCGGGTGATGTCTGGCCTTCTCCTCCCTCTCCTCCCTTCCGTGGCAATACCTGCCGTTGTTGTGGCAGCGGAAGCAGGGGCCAGGCGGTGGGGTTTGGGCAGCGGCGCAGCGGTGTAGGTGCATGTGTGGCGCAGCTGTGGGTGCTGTTGGGCGGCCGCCTCACGCCAGGCTGTCCCCGCCTACGGCCAGCGCTGTGCCAAAGTCAGTGGCGTCAGCGGGCGGCTCCGGCATCGGCGGTGGGCTGCTGCAACCTTCCAGGGAAGCCGTAGTAAGTACAGGGGGGGGGGTCTTGGTGGCTCTGTGCGTCCTGTGGTGTTCCATGGCGAGCCTGCAGTGTGCCTAGCCATGCGACCATGGCGTCGGCCACAGTTTGGGGCGAGCTCTGGACAGGGCCGCGCTGTAGCCTCGCTTAATTCATGGCACGTGGTGCCGCTTTCTTGGCCTCGGGCCCCCTTGGTGTTTTGTTTTGTTCAAACTCTCATGTATGCCTCTATCTGTTCATTAATGAGATTATACACGCACTTACACGCACTTACACGCACTCACATGCACTCACACACACTCATACGCACCCACACACACTGACACGCACTCACACACACTCACACGCACTCACATACACTCACACACACTCACACGCACTCACATTTACTCACACCCACTCACACTTACTTACATGCACTTACACCCACTTACACGCACTTACACATACTTAAACGCACTTACACGCACTTACACGTACTTACACGCACTTACACACACTTACACGCACTTACACACACTTACGCACACTTACACACACTTAAACGTACTCTCACACATTTACACGCACTAACATGCACGTACACGTACTTACACACACATACTCGTACTGACATGCACTTACACACACACACACACATACATGCACATAAACGCACATACACAAGCACTTACACCCACTTACATCACTTGCACGCACTTGCATATCCTTGTACACACTTGCACGCACTTACACGCACTTACACCCACTTACACGCACTCATACGCACTCCCTCACACTCACTCACACTCACATGCACACACTCCCATTCACGCGCACTCACACGTACTTACACGCAGTCACACGTACTCACACACACTCACACCCACTCACATGTACTTACACGTACTCACACGCATTGACACGCAATTACACATACTTACACGCACTTCCACGTACTTACACGCATTTACACACACATACACGCACATACACGCACGTACACACACTTACACAAGCACTTACACGTACTTACGTGCACTTGCACGCACTTGCACACACTTGCACACACTTGCACGCACTTACACGTACTTATACGCGCTTACACGCACGTACACGCACTTATCCACACTTACCCGCACTTACACGCACTTATACGCACTTACACGCACTTACATGCACTTACACGCACTTAAACGTACTTACACGTACTTACACGCACTTACATGCACTTATATGTACTCATACGCACTTACATGCACTTACACGCACTTACACACACTTACACGCACTTACACGCACTTGCACGCACTTGTACGCACTTGCACGTACTTGCACACACTTACGCTTACTTACACGCACTTACATACACTTACCCGCACTTATCCGTACGTACACGCACTTACACGCACTTGTACGCACTTACACACACTTACACGTACTCACACGCACTCACACGCACTCACACACACTTACACACACTCACAGACACTCACATAGACTCACACATTCTCACACGCACTTTCACGCCCTTACACACACTCACACACACTCACACGCAGTTACATGCAGTTACACGCACTCACACGCACTTACACATACTCACACGCACTCACACGCACTCACACACACTCATAAACACTCACACGGACTCACACATACTCACACGCACTTACACGCACTTACACACACTTACACGCACTTACACATACATACACGCACATACACGCACGTGCACACACTTACACAAGCACTTACATGCAGTTACACGTACTTGCATGAACTTGCACGCACTTGCATGCACTTACATGCACTTACACACACTTGCACGCACTTGCATACACTTACACGCACTTACCCGCACTTACACGCACTTATACGTACTTACACACACTTACACGCACTTACACACACTTACATGCACTTATACGCACTCACACACACTCACTCACACTCACACTCACACGCACTCAAACACACTCACACGCACTCACACACACTCACACGCACTCACACGTACTCACACGCAGTCACACACACTCACACGTACTCACACGCACTCACATGCACTTATAGGCACTTACACACAAGTACACGCACAAACACGTACTGACACGGACTTACACATACTTACACACACTTACACGCACTTACAGGCAGTTACACGTACTTACACAGACTTAAACGTACTCACACGCACTTACACGTACTCACATGCACTTACATGCACTCACATTAACTTATACGTACTTACACAAACTTCCGCGCACTTACACGTACTTAAACGTACTTACATGCACTTACACGTACTTACACATACATACACGCACATACACGCACATACATGCACTTACACATGCACTCATACGCACTTGTACGCACTTGCACGCACTTACACACACTTACACACACTTACATGCACTTACACGTACTTACGTGCACTAACACATATTTATATGCTCTCACACGCACTCACACGTACTCACACGTACTTAAACACACTTTAACATACTTACACACACTTACACGCACTTACCCACACACACTTACACACACTTACACGCAGGTATACACACTTATACATACTTACACGCACTTACACGCACTTACACGCACTTACACGTACTTATACGCACTTATACACACTTACACGCAGTTACACACACTTACACGCACTTACGCACACTTACACATAATTATACGCACTTACACACACTTACATGCATTCAGATACACTTACTAGTACTTACATGCACTTACACGCACTAACAAACACTTACACGCACTTACACGTACGTACATGCACTTACACGTACTTACATGCACCGACACCCACTTACACACACAAGCACTTACATGCACTTACAAGCACTTGCACGTACTGGCACGCACTTGCACCCACTTGCATGCACTTACACGCACTTACACATACACACACGTACGTACACAAACGTACACGTACTTACACATACTTACACACACTTATACGCACAAATACGTATTTATAGGCACTTACACACACATGCACACATATACACCCACACACACCCATGTACACAAGCATTTACACGCACTTGCACGCACTTGTACACACTTGCACGCACTTGCATGCACTTGCACGCACTTGCACGCACTTACACGTACGTAGACGCACTTACACACACTTACACACACTCACACGCACTCACTCGCACTCACACGCACTCACACACACTCACACGCACTCACACGTACTCATACGCACTCACACGCACTCACACGTACTCACACACTCTCACACGTACTCACACGTACTCACACACACTAGCACGTACTTATACGCACTTGCACGCACTTACACGTGCTTACACGCACTTAAACGCACTTACACACACATACATGCATAAACACGCACATACACACACTTACAGAAGCACTTACACATACTTACATGCACTTGCATGCACTTGCATGCACTTGCACGCACTTACACGCACTTACACGCACTTACAGGCACTTACCCGCACTTACATACACGTACGCACACTTACACATACTTACAAATACTTACACGCACTTACACACACTTACATGCACTTATATGCACTTACATGTACTCATGCACTTACACACAATTACACGCACTTACACACACTAACACGCACTAATACGCACCTATATGCACTTACACACACTTACACACACTTATATGCACTTATATGCACTTGCACGCACTTACACGCACTTATGGGCACTTACACGCACTTACATGCACTTATACGCACTTACATGCACTCATACATACTCACACGCACTCACACGCACTCACACACACTCACACGCACTCACACACAGTCACACGCACTCACATTTACTCACACGCACTCACACGTACTCACATAGACTTACACGCACTTACACGCACATACACGTACATACACGCACTTACACACACTTACGCATACTTGCATGCACTTGCACACACTTGTACGTATTTACCCGCACTTGCTCGCACTTATAGGCACTTACACGCACTTACACGCACTTACCCGCACTTACCCGTACTTACACGCACTTACACGCACTTACACGCACCTACACGCACTTATACATACTTAGACGTACTTACACGTACTTACACACACTTACGCGTACGCATACATACTCACACATGCTCACACATACTCACACGCACTTACACACACTTACACGCACTTACACGCATTTATACGTACTTACACGCACTTAAACGCACTTATACGCACTTACACACACTTCCACGTACTCACACGCACTAACACACACTTACACAAGCAGTTACACACACTTACATGCACTTGCACGAACTTGCATGCACTTGCACGTACTTGCACGCACTTACATACACTTACACGCACTTGCACGCACTTGTACGCACTTGCACACACTTACATGCACTTACCCGTACTCATACGCGCTTATACTCCCTTACACAAATTGACATGCACTTTCACGTACTTACACGCACTTGCACGTACTAACACACACTTACACGTACTTACACGCACTTACATGCACTTGCAAGCACTTGTACACACTTACACGTACTTTTACGCACGTATACGCGCTTACATGTACTTACACACACTTACACGTACTTACACGCACTTACACTTACAAACACTTACACTCACTTATACGTACTTACAGGCACTTATACGTACGTACACGCACGTACACGCACTTTCACGCACTTACACGCATTAACACGCACTAACACGCACTTACACGAACTTACGCATACTTACACATACCTAAACATACTTACACGTACTTACACGCACTTACACGCACTTACACGCACTTACGAGCACTTCCGTGCACTTACACTTACTTACACACACTTACACGCACTTACACGTACTTACACGCACATATACGCACTTACACATATACACACGTACTTGCACACACTTGCTCACACTTGCACATACTTACACGTACTTACACGCACTTACATGCACTTACACACACTTACATACACTTACAAGCTCTTACATGCACTCACACGTACTCACACACACTCACATGTACTTAAACGCACTCAAACACACTTGCACACACTTACACGCTCTTACTCGCATGCACTTACACCCACTTACATGCACTTGCACGCACTTACACGCACTAGTACGCACTCACGTGTACTTACACGTACCTAAACGTATGTGAGTGCGTGTAAGTACGTACCTAAACGTATGTGAGTGCATGTAAGTACGTACACTCACCCACGTACAGGCACTTATACGCACTCACATGCACTTACGCGCACTTATATGCACTTACACGCACTTACATGCACTAACATGCATTAACACACACTTATACGTACTTACACGCACTTGCACACACTTATGCGCACGACTATTCACTTACACGCACTTACAAGCACTTACACGCACTTACAAGCACTTATACACACTTACACGCACTCACACGAACTCACATGTACTCACACGCACTCACATACAATCACACGCACTCACATGCACTCACATGCACTCACATGGACTCACATGCACTTACATGTACTTACACGTACTTACACGCACTTTCACGTACTTCCATGCACTTACATGCACTTACATGCATATACACGCACCTACACATACACGCACTTACACAAGGACTTACACGCGCTTGCACGTACTTGCACGTACGTGCACGCAGTTGCATGCACTTGCACGCACTTACACGCACTTACACATAATTACATGCACTTACTTGTACATACATGCACATACACGCACTTACACGCACCTACACACACTTGCACGCACTTGCACGCACTTGCAAGCACTTGCATGCACTTACACGCACTTACCCGCACTTATCCGCACTTACTCGCACTTACAACTCTTACATGCACTTACACATACTTACACATACTTACACGCGCTTTCACGTACTTACACACACTCACATACACTCACACACACTTACACACTGTTATACACACTTACACGTACTCTAGGCACAGAGCGCAAACAAGGACGCTGACGGCCCGGAGTAGAACACGCTCGTCAGCATCGTCTGTGGGTGGTGATCGGTAGAGCTCCTCAAGACTGTGTTCCGCCGCCCATGCAAGGAAGATGTCCTTCCAAGTGAGAATGTCTCGTGCATCCAGTGGCGGCGGCATAAAATCCTTGTGCGCCATCACCTTTGTGAGTTCCTCCCACGTGACAGTGCCGGTGGTGCTGGCGGGTTGGTTAGCAGCGGGGGCGACATTGCCGCTCGGCACTGATCCGGCGGCGCTCATTTTGCATCCGGAGGGAGCTGTGGGAAAACGGTACCAGCAGTCTTAGCACGACTCCGGTCCGTCAATGGCGCGGCAGCCTTAGGTCGTGGTGTACGTGCGTGAGCGAGGCGGGCTAGCCACGAGGCTGGCGCCTTTGAGCTGGAGATGGGGGTTGTTGGCACTGTCCCCCTCCTTTCTCCTTGTTCCGCCTCCTCCTTTGTTTGCGGGCTTCTGTCCGCGGATGGGTCTCTTGGCGGGAACGTTGCCCCCGACCCTTTCCTTGCGCGGCCCTTTTGACTGCGCACAGTCCCGCAAGGGGTCTGGCAGTCTTGCGCACACGACAACAGCGACAACGGGCTGCTTCTGCGGCGGATGCAGCCGCCGCGGACGTCCAACGCCATTTGGAGTGCCGCCTCTCACTTGTGCTGCTCTCTTTCTCTCGCGACCTTCATGCCCTGCGATAATGGCTCTGATACCATGAGAGGAAGAATGCGGTTCCAATGTGACTGTTCTTAGATCAAATGGCCAATAAACGAGGTAGTTAGGTCTAGTTCATAGCGGCAGCCATGCACGCCGAGCTTCTCCTTGCACACGAGCAGGTAACTGTCCTACGGAGTGAGCCTTGCTAGGCAAGCTCACCCTTTGGCCGGCGAGCGGGGCTTGCCCGCGTGCAACAAACAACAAAAGCACAAAGCCACTCAATTCCCAAATCAGATCACTAGCCTTGTGCTGAGTTCGGGGACAAAACCAGGCGTGACAAAAACACCAACAAGCCACAAGAAGTACCAACGTATGCCAGATACAACAACAAGAGCTAGTTATGCCAAGGGGCAAGGTCTAGTGTGTCGAGTGGCGCTGAGGCGCTGCTTCGAGGAGGGAGGCGAGCACGTATCGGGCTGATAGTGGCATCGCCAAACCACGTGTGGCTCGTGCGCTCACTGTGCATTGCCTCCACTCTCTGCGCTAGCAGGCCCTGCACACTCATGGCCACAACACGTGGAGAATATGTATAGAAGAGAATTAACACCACGCATTGCCAGGCATTACTAGGCATTGCCTAGGCATTGCCAAGCATTGCCCAAGCATTGCGAGGCATTGCCGGGCACTGTCAGGCATTATCCAAGCATTGCCAAGCATTGTCAAGGCATTGCCAGGCATTGCCTATGCATTGCCAGGCATTGCCAGTCATTGCCATACGTTGCCCAGGCATTGCCAGGCATTGTCTAAGCATTTTTTGGCATTGCCACGCCTTGCATAGGCATTGCCAGGCACTACCAGGCATTACCCAGGCATTGCTAAGCATTGCCCAGGCATTGCCAGGCATTGCCAGGCATTACCCAGGCATTGACATGCATTGTCAGGCACTGCCGGGCATTGCGAGGCATTGGCAAGCATTGCCCAACCATTGTTCTGCATTGCCCAGGCATTGCCAAGCATTGCCACGCATTGCCAAGCATTGTCCAGGCATTGCCAGGCATTGCCCAGGCATTGCGTGGCATTGCCCAGGCATTGCACAGGCATTGCCCAGGCATTGTCACGCATTGTCAGGCATTTCCAAGGCATTGCCAGGTATTGCCAGGCATTGCCAGGCATTGCCCAGGCATTGCGAGGCATTGCCCAGGCTTTGCCACGCATTGTTGGGCATTGCCAAGCATTGCCAGGTATTGCCAAACATGGCCTGGGCATTGGTAGGCATTGCCACACATTCCCAAGCATTGCCCAAGCATTCCCATGCATTGCCCAGGCATTGCCAGGCATTGCCACACATTGCCGGGCATTCCCCGGGCATTGCCATGTATTGCCAGGCATTGCCATGCATTGCTAGGCATTGCACAGACATTTACAGGCATTACACAGGCATTTCCATGCATTTCTAGGCATTGTCAGGCATTGCCTAGGCATTGCCATGCATTTCCTAGGCATTGCCAGTTATTACATAGGCATTGCCAAGCATTGCCAGGTATTACCTAGGCATTGCCAGGCCTTGCCCAAGCATTGCCAGGCATTGCCAGTCATTGTCGGACGTTGTCCAGCCACTGCCAGGCATTCCCCAAGCATTGCCAGGCATTGCCCAGGCATTGCCAGGCATTACCCAAGCATTGCATAGGCATTTCCTAGGCATTGCCAGACATTGCTAGGCATTGCCCAGGCATTGTCGGATATTGCCAGGCATTGCCAGGCATTACCCACGTATTGCCAGGCATTGCCCAGGTATTGCCACGCATTATTAGGCATTGCCAGGCATTACTAGGCATTGCCAGGCATTGGCAGGCATTGCCCAGGCATTGCCAAGCATTGCCACGCATTTCTAGGCATTCCCAAGCATTACCACGCATTACCCAGGCGTTGTCAGGCATTGCCGAGACATTGCCACGCATTGCGAGGCATTGTCAGGCATTGCCCAAGCATTGCACAGGCATTACTCAGGCCGTGGCAGGCATTCCCCAGGCATTGCCAGGCAATGCCAGGCCTTGCATATGCATTGCGAGGCATTACCCATGCATTGCCACAAATCGGCCAGGTATTGCCAGGCATTGCCCAGGCATTGCCAGGCATTGTCAGGCATTGGCAAGCATTGCCCAAGCGTTGCCTTGCATTGCCCATGCATTGCCGGGCATTGCTAGGCATTGCCAGGAATTGCCCATGCATTGTTAGGCATTGCACAGACATTGTCAGGCATTGTCCACCCATTGCAGAGGTATTGTCCAAGCATTGCCCCGGCATTGCCAGGCATTGCCAAGCATTGCCCATGCATTGCCAAATATTGCTAGGCATTGCCAGGCATTGGCCAGGAATTGCCATGCATTGTTAGGCATTGCCAAGCGTTGCCAGGTATTGCCAGGCATAGGCAAGCATTGCCAATGCATTGCCAGGCATTGCCAGGCATTGCCCATGCATTGCCAGGCATTGTTCAAGCATTGCCAGGCATTGCCAGGCATTGCCAGGCATTGCCTAGACATTGTACAGACATTGTCCTGGCATTACTAGGCATTACACAGGAATTGCCAGGCATTGCCAGACATTGCCAAGCATGGGCAAGCATTGCCCAGGCATTGCATGGCATTGTCCAGGTATTTCCATGCATTGCCAAGCATTGCAAGGCATTGCCCAGGCATTTCTAGGCATTACCCAGGCATTGCCAGGCATTGCACAGGCATTACTAGGCATGCCAGGCAATGTTTTGCAATGCGTGGGCAATGCCTGGTAATGCCTGGCAATGCCTGGGCAATACAAGACAGTGCCTGGTAATGGATGGACAATGCCTGGCAATGCCTCACAATGCATAGCAATGCTTGACAATGCCTGGGGAATGCCTAACAATGCCTGGGTAATCTCTGGCAACGCCTTAGAATGCTTGGGCAATGTTTGAGAGTGCCTGGCAATGGTTATGCATTGCCTGGCATTGCCAAGGTATTGTTATGCATTGCCTATCCATTGCCTAGGCATTGCAAAGAGTTACCAGGCATTGCGCAGGCATTTCGAGGCATTGCGACGCATTGTACAGGCATTGCCAGGCATTGCCCAGGCATTGCCAAGCATTGTCCAGTCATTACCAGGCTTTGTCAGGCATTGCTAGGCATTGCTAGGTATTATCTCGGCGTTGCCTGGCATTGCTAAGAATTTTCCAAGAACTGCCACGCAATGCTCGAGCAATGCATGGCGATGCCTGGCAATGCCTTGGCAATGCCTAGCAATGTGTGGCAATGCCTGGTAATGCCTGGCAATGCCTAGCAATGCATAGGCAATTCCAGGCAATGCCTATACAATGCATGGCAATGCCGGGACAATGCCTGGTAATGCCTTGGCAATGCATGGACAATGCCTGGCAATGCCCGGTAATACCTGGGCAATGCCTGGCAATGCCTGGGCAAAGCCCGGCAATGCCTGGGCAATGCCTAGCAATGCCGGGACAATGCCTCGCAATGCCTGGTAATGCCTGGAAATGCATGGGTTTTGTGTGGGAATGCATGGGTAATGCCTGGCAATGCCGTGGTAATGCCTGGCAATGCCTGGGCAATGCGTGACAATGCCTGACAATGCCTGTACAATGCCTGGGCAATGCTTGGCAATGCGGGGATAATGCCTAGCAATGCCTGTCAATGCCGTAGTAATGCCTTGTAATGCCTCGGCAATGCTTGGCAATGCCTGGACAATGCCTGGGAATGCTTGGACAATGCCTAGCTATGCATACGCAATGCCTGGCAATGCTTGGACAATGTATGGCAATGTTGGATTAATGCCTTGCAATGCCTGTGTATGTCTGGGAATGCCTAGGCAATGCCTGGGCAATCCGTGGAAATGCCTGGGCAATGCATGGCAATGCCTGGGCAATGCCTCCGCAATGCCTGGCAATGCCTCGTAATGCCTAAGCAATGCCTCGACAATGCCGAGCAATACCAGGCAATGCCTGGTAATGCCTGGCAATGCCTTGGCAATGCCTGGCAATGCCTCACCATGTCTGGAAGCGCCTGGCAATGCCTTGTAATCCCTCGCAATGCCTAGGGAAGGCATAGGCAATGCCTAGTAATACATGGGAAATGCCTAGCAATGCATGGCAATGCCTGGCAATGCTTAGCAATGTCTGGCAATGCCCGGGCAATGCCTGGCAATGCCTTCGCAATGCGTGGAGAATGCCTTGTAATGCTTGGCAATGCCTTGCAATGCCTTGCTATGCTTGGCAATGCATGGGCAATACCTAGCAATGCTTGGCAATGCCTTGCAATGCTTGGAAAATGCCACGCAATGCCTGGTAATGCCTTGCAATGCGTGGCAATACCTAGGTAATGCCTGGCAATGCCTGGGGAATGACTGGCAATGCCTAGGTAATGCCTGGCAATGCCTAGCAATGTCTGGCAATGCCTAGACAATGCCTGGCAATGCCTGGCCAATGCCTGGCAATGCCTAAGCAATTCCTGGCAATGCTTGGGCAATGCTTGGCAATGCCTGGGCAATGCTTGGCAATGCCTGGTGATGACTACGCAATGCCTGGTAATGCCTTGCAATGCCTAGGTAATGCACAGGCAATGCCCGGCAATGCCTGTGCAATGCCCAGCAATGCCTGGGCCATGCCTGGTAATGCCTGGGCAATGCCTGGAAATGCTTGGTACGCCTAACAATGCATTAGCCGTTTAAAGCAATGCCTAGGAAATGCATGGCAATGCCTGGCAATGCCTGGCAAACCTTGGTAATGCTTGGGCAATGCCCGGAAATCCCCGAGTAATGCCAGGACAATGCCTAGACAATACCAGGTACACTAAGCACAGGCGTAGGTACCCTAAGCACAGGCGCAGGTATCCTAGGCGCAGGCGCAGGTACCCTAAGCACAGGCGCAGGTACCCTAGGCAAAGGCGTATGTACCCTAGGCACAGGCACAGGTACCCTACGCACATGCGCAATACCCTAGGCACAAGCACAGGTACCCTAGGCACAGGCACAGGTACCCTAGGCACATGCACAGGTACCGTAGGCACAGACGCATGTACCATAGGGACAGGGGCAAGTACCCTAAGCACGTGCGCAGGTTCCATGGGTTCTGGCGCAGATACCCTAGGCACAGGCACAGATACCCTAGGCAGAGCCGCAGGCACCCTAGGCACAAGGGCAGGTACCCTCGGCACATGCGCATGTATCCTAGGAACAAGTGCAGGTACCCTATGCACAGGCATGGGTACCCTATGCAGAGGCGCTGGTATCCTAAGCACAAGCGTAGGCACCCTAGGCACAGGAGCAGATACCCGAGGCACTGGTGCAGGAACCCTTGGCACAGGTGCAGGTACCATAAGGACAGGCGTACGTACCCTAGGCATAGGCGTAGGTACCCCAGGCATAGGCGCAGGTGACCTGGGCACATGCGTGGGTACCGTAGGCACATGCGCAAGTACCATAGGCACAAGCGCAGGTACCCTAGTCACACGCGCAAGTACCACATGCACACGCACGTACCCTAGGGACAAACATAGGTACACTAGGCACAAGCGAAGGTACACTAGGCACAGGCGCACGTACCCTACGCACAAGCGCAGGTACCCTAAGCACATGCGCATGTACCCTATGCACATGCGTGGGAAACCAAAGCACAGACGCACGTATTCTAGGCACACGAGCAAGGACTATAGGCACAGGCGCAGGTACCCTAGGGACAGGCGCAGGTACCCAAGGCACAGGTGCAAGTACCCTAGGCACAGGCACAAGTACCCTAGGCACAAGCACAGGTACCCTAGGTACCAGCGCAGGTACCATAGGCACAGGCGCAGGTATTCTAGGCACAGGCGTAGGTAACGTAGGCACAGGCGCAGGTACCTTAGGCACAATCGCAAGTACCCTATGCACAGGTGTAGGTACCTTATGCACAAGCGCAGGCACCATAGGCAAAGGCGCAAGTACCCTAAGCACAGGCGCAGGTACCCTATGAACAAGCGCAAGTACCGTAGGCAGAGGCACAGGTAACCTAGGTACAAGCACTGGTACCCTAGGCACAGGCACAGGAATCCTTTGCACAGGTACAGGTACCATAGGCACAGGCGCAGGTACCCTAGGCACAGGCGCAGGTACTCCAACCACAGGTACAAGTGACCTACGCACAAGTGCAGGAACCCTAGGCACAAGCATAGGTAGCCTAAGCACAGGCGGAGGTACCGAATGCACAGGCACAGGAAACTTAAGTACAGGCGCAAGTATCCTAGGTACAAGCGCAAGCACTCTAGGCATAGGTATAGGTACCCTAGGGACAAACGCAGGTACCCTAGGCACAGGCGCAGGTACCCTAGACAAAGGCGCAAGTACCCTGAGCACATGCGCATGTACCATATGGACATGCACACGTACCCTAAGCATAGGCGCACGTACCCTAGGCACAGGCGTAGGTACCATAGGCACAGGCGCATGTTCCCTAGGCACGGACGCTGGTACCCTAGGCACAGGTGCAGGAAACCTAAGCGCACGTGAAGGTACCCTATACACAAGCCCAGGGACCCTAGGCACAGGCGCAGGTACCTTAGGGACAGGCGCAGGTACCCTAGGCACATGCGCAAGTACCCTAGGCACAGGCGCGGGTACCATAGGCACAGGCGCATGTAACCTTACACGGGCACATGTACCCTAGGCACAGGCGCAGGTACCCTGGGCAGTGGCGCAGGTATCCTAGGGATAGGCGCAGATACCCTAAACACAGGCGCAAGTACCATAAGCATAAGCATAGGTACCCCAGGCACATGCGCAGGTACCCTAGGCACAGGCGCAGGTACCTTAGGCACAGGCGCAAGTACCCTAAGCACAGGCGCAGGTACCCCAGGCACAGGCGCACATACCCTATGGACAGGTACAGGTACCCTAGGCACAGGCGCAAGTACACTAGGTACAGGCACAAGTACCCTAGGCACAGGCGCAGGTACCCTAAGAATACGCGCAGATGACCTAGGCACAGGCGATGGTACCCTAAGCACAGGCGCAGGTACCTTAGGCACCGGCACACATACCTGGGGTACCTGGGCTTGTGCCTAGGATACTTGCGCCTGTGCCTAGGGTACTTGCGCCTGTGCCTACGGTACCTGCGCCTCTGCCTAAGATACCTGCGCCTGTGCCTATGATACCTGCACCTGAGCCTAGGGTCATTGCGCCTGTGCCTAGGGTACCTGCGCCTGTGCTTAGGGTACATGCGCTTGTGCCTAGGGTACCTGCGCCTGTGCCTAGGGTACATGCGCCTGTGCCCAGGGTACTTGCGCCTTTTCTTAGGGTACATGCGCTTGTGCCTGGGGTACCAGCGCCTATGCCTAGGGTACCTGTGCTTGTGCCTATGGTTCTTGCGCATATGCCTAGGGAACCTGCGCCTATGCCTACGCTAACCGTCTATGCATAGGTTACCTGCGCCTATGCGTGGGGTACCAGTGCCTGTGCCTAGGGTACCTGTGCCTGTGCCTAGGTTACGTGCACCTGTGCCAAGGGTACCTGCGCTTGTCCCTGGGGTACTTGTGCCTGTGCCCAGGGTACTTGCGCCTGTGCTTAGGGTACCTGCGCCTGTGACTAGGTACCTGCGCCTGTGCCTAGGGTACCTCCGCCTGTTCCCATGGTACCTGTACATGTGCCTAGGGTATTTGCGCCTTTGCCTACGGTGCTTGTACGTGTGCATAGGGTACCTGCGCTTGTGCCTAGGGTTCCTGCGCCTGTGCCTAAGGTACCTGTGCCTATGCCTAGGATACCTGCGCGTGTGCTTATGGTACGTGTGCCTGTGCATAGTGTACGTGGGCCTTTGTTTAGGGTACTTGTGCCAGTGCTTCGAGTACGTGCGCCTGTGCCTAGGATACCTATGCGTGTACATAGGGTACTTGCGGCTGTGCCCAGGTTCCCTACGCCTATGCCTAGTGTACCTACGCTTGTGCCTAGGGTACCTGTGCCTGTGCATAGGGTACCTGCGCCTGTGCCTATGGTACCTGTGCCCGTGCCTAGGATACCTCTGCTTGTGCCTTGGATACCTGCGCGTGTGCGTATGGTCTCTGCGTCTGTGCTTAAGGTACCTGCGCCTGTCCCTATGGTACCAGCGCCTGTGCATAAGGTACGTGCGCTTGTGCTTAGGGTACCTGTGCTTGTGCCTGGGATACCTATGCCTGTGCGTGGAATACCTGCGATTGTGCCCATGGTACTTGTGCATGTGCCTATGGTACCTGCGCCTGGGCCTAGGGTACCTGCACCTGTGCCTATGGTACCTGCGCCTGTGCCTAGGATACCTGCGCCTGTCCTTAGTATACCTACGCCTGTGCCTATGGTACCTGCACCTCTGCCTAGGGTACCTGCGCCTGTGCTTATGGTATCTGCACCTGTCCGTAGGGAACCTGCGCGTGTGCCTAGGGTACCTGCGCTTGTGCCTAGGGTACCTACGTGTGTGCCTAGGGTACATGCGCCTGTGCCTAGGTTACCCGCGCTTGTGCGTAGGGTACCTGTGCTTGTCCTTAGAGTACCCCCGCCTGTGCCTAGGGTACCTGCGCTTGTGCCTAGTTTACCCATGCCTGTGCCTATGGTACGTACGCCTGTGTCTAGGATACCTGCGCCTGTGTCTAGGGTACATGGGCTAGTGCTTAGGGAGCGTGCGCTTGTGCCTAAGGTACCTGCGCGTGTACCTAGGGTACCTGCGCTTTTGCGTAGGGTACCTCGCCTGTGCCTAGGGTACGTGCGCCTGTGCCCAGGTTGCCTTCGCGTCTGCCTATGATACCTGCGCCTGTGCCTGTGATACCTATGCCTGTGCCTAGGGTACGTGCGCCTGTGCCCAGGCTACTTGAGCCTGTGCCTAGGGTACTTGCCCCTGTCCCTAGGGTACCTACGCCTGTGCCTAGGATACCTGCACCTGTGCCAAGGGTTGTTGTTCGTGTCCATAGGGTACCTGCGCCTGTGCTTAGGATACCAGTACCTGTTCCTAAGGTACGTAGGCCTTTGCTCAGGGTACTTGCGCCTGTTCCTAGGGTACTTGCGCGTGTGCCTAGGGTACCTGCGCGTATGCCTAAGGTACCTGCGCGTGTGCGTAGGATACCTACGCCCATGCTTAGGATACCTGCGTTTGTGCCTGGGGTACCTGGGCCGGTGCTTACGGCACCTGCGCTTGTCCGTAGGGTACCTGCGCCTCCGCCTAGGCTACCTACGCCTGTGCTTAGGGTACCTACGCCGGTGCCTAGAGTACCCGCGCTTGTAACTAGAATACCCGCGCCTGTGCCTTTGGTACCTAAGCCTGTGCCTAGGGTACCTACGCATGTACGTAGGATACCTACGCATGTTCCTAGGGTACCTGCCCCTGTACCTAGGATACCTGCGCCTGAATCTGGGATACATGCGCCTATGCCTAAGGTACTTGCGCCCGTGCCTAGGTTACTTGCGCCTGTGTCGAGAATACCTGCGCTTGTGCCTAGAGTACATGTACCTGTGCCTAGGGTACCTGGGCCTGTGCCCAGGAAACCTGCACTTGTGCCTTTGGTACTTGCGCCTGTCCCTAAGGTACCTGCGCCTGTGCCTAGGGTACTTGCGCCTGTGCATAGGGTACCTGCGCCTATCCCTAGGGTACTTGCGCTTGTGCCTAGGGTACATGTGCCTATGCGTATGGTACGTGGGCCTTTACTTAGGGTACTTGCGCCTGTGCCTAGGATACCTGCGCTTGTGCCTGGTGTATATGCGCCTGTGCCTAAGGTACCAGCACCCGTGCCTATGATACCTGCGCATGTGCCTAGGGTACCTATGCTTGTGCCTACAGTACCTGCGCCTGTGTTTAGGGTACATGCACTTGTCCCTAGGATACTTGGGCCTGTGCCTAGGGTGCCTGCATAGGGGCAGGAACCCTACTCACAAGCGCACGTACCCTAGGCACAGGCATGGTAACCCGAGGGATAGGCACAGGTACCCTTGGCACAGGTGCATGTACCCTAGGCACAGGCGCATGTACCTTAGGCACAGGCGCAGGTAACCTGGGCACAGGCGCACGTACCGTAGGCACAAGCGCACGTATTCTAGGCACAGGCGCAAGTAGCCTACGCACAGGCGAAGGTACCCTGGGCACAGACACAGGTACCCTAGGCACACGCGCAGGTGTCCTAGGCACAAGCGTAGGTACCCTAAGCACCGCCGTTGGTACCCTAGGCAAAGTTGTAGGAATCCAAAGCACAAGCGCAGGTACCCTAGGCAGAGGCAAAGGGATCCTAGGTACAGGCGCAGGTAGCCTAGGCACAGGCACAGGTACCATGGAAACAGGCGTAGGTACCCTAAGCAAAGGCCCACGTACCCTAGGCACAGGCACAACAACCCCAAGCATATGCGCATGTACCCTAGGGACAGGCGCAAGTACCCTAGGCTAAAGCGTATGTACCATAGGAACAAGCGCAGGTACCCCGGGGACAGGCACAGGTACCCTAGGCACAGGCGCATGTAACCTGGGCACAAGCATAGGTACCCTAGGCACATGCACAGGTACCCTAGGCACAGGAGCAGGTTCCAAAGACACAGGCGTAGGTAACCTGGGCACAGGCGCAGGTACCCCTCGCACACGTGATGTACCCTAGGCACAAGCGCAAGTTCCTTAGGGATAGGCGCAGGTACCTTAAGCACAGGCGCAAGTACCCCAGGCTCAAGCGCTGGTCCGTTAGGCACAGGCGCAGGTACCCTATGCATAGGGGCATGTACCCTTGGTACAGGCGCAGGTACCCTAGGTACTTGCATAGGCACACTAAGCACTAGTGCAGGTACACTAGACACAAGCGCAGGTACCCTAGACACAGGCGCAAGTACCCTCGGCACAGGAGCAGGTCAACTGGGCACAGGCACAGGTACCCTAGGCACAAGCACAGGTACCATAGGGACTGACGCAGGTACCCAAGGCACAGACGCAGGTAACCTGTGCACGGGCGCAGGTACCCTAGGCACACGCGCATGTACCCAAGGCACAAGCGAAGGCAACCTGGGCACAAGCGCTGGTACCCTAGGCACAGGCGCAGGTACCCTAGGCACAGGCGTACATACCCTAGGGATAGGCGTAGATACCCTAAGCATAGGCGCAGGTTACATAGGCACATGCGCAGGTACCCTACACACAGGCGCAGGTACCCTAGGCACATGCGCAGGTACCATAGGCATAGGCGCAGGTACCCTAGGCATGGGAGAAGGTACCCTAGGCACAAGCGCATGTACCATAGGCACAAACGCAGGTACCCTAGGCATGGGAGCAGGTACCATAGGTACAGGCACAGGTACCCTAGGGGCAGGCGCAGGTACCATAGGTGCAGGTACAGGTACCATAGGCACAGGTGCAGATACCCTACGCACAGGCGCAAGAACCCTAGGGACAGGAACAGGTACCCTAGGCACAGGCGCAGGTGACCAGGGAACAGGCGCAGGTATCCTTGGCACAGGCACAGGTACCATAGGCACAGGTACACGTACCCTTGGCACAGGCGCAGGTAACGTGGGCACAGGTGCAGATACCCTAGGCACAGGTGCAGGTACCATAGGCACAGGCGCAGGTTACCCTAGGCACAGGCGGAGGTACCCAAAGCAAAGGCTTACGTACCCTATGCGCAGACACAGGTACCCTAGGCATAGGCGCAGGTACCATATGCACAGGCGGAGGTACCCTAGGCACAGGCGCAGGTACCCCATGCACAGGCGCAAGAATCCTATGCACAGGCGCAGGCACCCTAGGCACAGGTTCAGGTACCCTAGGCAAAGGTCCACGTACCTTAGGAACAGGTGCAGGTACCCTAGGCACAAGCGCAGGTACCCTAGGCACAAGCGGAGGTACCCTAAGCACAGGCGCTGGTACCCTAGGCACAAGCGAAGTCACTCTAGGCACATGCACGGGTACCATTGGCACAGGTGCAGGGATCCAGGCACATGCACAGGTACCCTATGCATAGGCGCAGTTACCCCAGGCACAGGCACATGTAGCCTGGGCACAGGCGCAAGTACTATAGGCACAGGTGGAGGTATCCTAGGCACATGCAGAGGTATCCTAGGCATAGGCGCAAGTACCCAAGGTATAGGCACAGGTACCCCAGGCACATGCGCAGGTAGCCTGGGAACAAGCGCAGATACCCTAGGCACAGGCGCACTTACCCTAGGCATGGGAGCAAGGACCTTAGGCATAGGCGCAGGTATCATACAGACAGGCGTAGGTACCCTAGGCAAAGGCGCAAGTACCCTAGGCACAGGCGTATGTACCCTAGGTATAGCCGCAAGTACCATAGGCAAAGGTGCAGGTACTATAGGCACAGGCGCAAGTATTATAGGCACAGGCGCATGTACCCTAAGCAAAGGCGCAGTCATCCTAGGCACAGGCGCAATCACCCTATGCATAGGCACAGGTACCATTGGCACAGGTACAGGCACCCTACAAACAGGCGCAGATACTGTAGGCACAGGCGCAGGTACCCCAAGCACAAGCGCACGTAATCTGGGCAGAGGCACAGGTACCGTAGGCACAGGTGCAGGTACCCTAGGCACATGCGTAAGTTCCCTAGGCACAGGCGCAGGTACCTTAAGAACAGGAGCAGGTACCCCAGGCACAGGCGTAGGTCCCCTAGGGACAGGCGCAAGTATCCTAGGTACAGGCGCAGGTACCATAGGCAGAAGGGCAGGTATCCTAGGCACAGGCGTAGGTTCCCCAAGCACATGCGCAGGTACCCTAGGCACTGGCGCAAGAACCTTAATGACAGGCGTAGGTACCCCAGGTACAAGCGCAAAAACCCTAGGCACAGGCACAGGTGTCTTTAAAAGAGGCGCAGGTACCCTACGCACTGGCGCAGGTACCCGTGGCACAGGCACAGGTACCCTAGGTACAGGCGCAGGTACCTTAGGCACAAGCGCAGGTATCATAGGCACAGGCGCAGGTTTTTTAGGCACAGGCGAAGGTACCCTAGGCACAGGCGCAGGTACCACAAGCATAGGCACAGGTACCCTACGCAGAGGTGTAGGTACCCTACGGACAGGCGAAGGTACCCTAAGCACAGGCTGAGGTACCCTAAAAATAGGTGCAGGTACCCTAGGCAAAGAAGCAGGTACTCTAGGAACAGGCGCAGGTACCCTAGATACAGGCACAGGTAACCTGGGCACACGCACATGTACCCTAGGCACAGGCACAGGCACCCTAGGTACAGGCGCAGGAACCCTAGGCAAAGGTGCAGGTATCCTAGGCACGGGCGCGAGCAACCTAGGCACGCGCGAGGTACCATAGGCATAGGCGTAGGTACCCTAGGGACGAGCGCAAGTACCCTAAGCATAGGCGCAGGTACCCTAGGCACAGGCGCAGGTATCCTAGGCACAGGCGGAGGTACCCTAGACTCAGGCCCTGGTACCCCAGGCACAAGGGCAGGTACCCTAAACAGCTGCGCAGGTTCCCTAGGCTATGGCGCAGATATCCAAGGCACAAGCGCAGGTACTCTAGGCACAAGCGCAGGTACCCTAGGCACAAGCGCAAGTACCCTAGACACATCCGTAGGTACTCTAGACACATGCGTACGTACCCTAGGCACAAGCGCAGGTCGTGGGCACTGGCGAAGGTACCATAGGCACAGGCGCAGGTATCCTAGGGACAAGCGCAGGTACCCTAGGAACAGGCGCATGTAACTTGGGCACAGGAGCAGGTACCATTGGCACACGTACCCCAGGCACAAGAACAGGTACCCTGGGCACAGGCGCATGTACCCTAGGCACATGCACAGGTACCCTAGGCAGAGGCGCATGTACCCTGGGCACAAGCCAGGTACCCTAGGCACAGGTGCAGATACCCTAGGCACGCCCACATATTTGCTATGCACAGGCGCAAACACCTTAGGCACAAGGGCAGGTATCCTAGGCACATGCATATGTACCCTAGGAACAGGCGCAGGTAGCATATGCACAGGCACAGGTACCCTATTCACATGCGCTGGTACCATAAGCACAGCCGCAGGCACCCTAGGCACAGGCGCACATACCCGAGGCACAAGCGAAGGAACCCTTGGCACAGGTGCAGGTACCATAGGGACAGCATAGGTACCTTAGGCACAGGCGCAGGTACCCCAAACAGGCGCAAGTAACTTTGGCACAGGTGTATGTACCGTAGGCACACGCGTAGGTACCCTAGGCACATGTGCAGGTACGCTAGGCAGAGACGCAAGTACCCTAGTCACAGGCACAGGTACCACAAGCATAGGCGCACGTACCCTAGGGACAAGCGCAGGTACACTAGGCACAAGCGAAGGTACCCTAGGCACAAGCGCAAGTACCCTAGGCACTGGCTCAGGTACCCTAAGTACATGCGCAGGTACCCTATGCAAAGGCGTGGGAAACTTAAGCACAGACGCAGATATCCTAGGCATATGCGCAGTGACTACAGGCACAGGCGCAGGTACCATAGGGACAGGCGCAGGTACCATAGGCACAGGTGCAAGTACCCTAGGCATAGGCACAAGTACCCTAGGCAAAAGCACAGGTGCCCTAGGCACAGGTGTAGGTACCATAGGCACAGGCGTATGTATTCTAGGCACAGGCGCAGGTACCGTAGGCACAGCCGCAGGTACCCTAGGCACAGGCACTGGTCCCCTAGGCATAGGCGCAGGTACCCTATGCAGAAGCGCGGGCACCCTATGCAAAGGTGCAGGTACCCTAAGCACAGGTGCAGGTACCCTAGGAACAGGTGCAAGTACCGTAGGCAGAGGAACAGGTAACCTAGGCACAGGCATTGGTACCCTAAGCACAGGTGCAGGTACCCTAGGCATAAGCGCAGGTACCCTAGGCACAGGAGCATGAATCCTTGGCACATGTGCAGGTACCATAGGCACAGGCGCAGGTCCTCTAGGCACAGGCACAGGTAGTCCAAGCACAGGCGTAAGTGACCTAGGCACAGGCGCAGGTACCCAAGGCAGAGGCGCAGGTAGCCTAAGCACAGGCGGATGTACCTTATGCACAGGCGCAGGAAACCTATGCACAGGCGGAGGTATCCTATGCACAAGCGCAGGGACTCTAGGCACAGGCGCAGGTACCTTAGGGACAGGCGCAGGTACACTAGGCACATGCGCAAGTACCCTAGGCACAGGTACCCTAGGCACAGGCGCATGTATCCCAGGCACAGGTGCAAGTACCCTAAGTACAGGCAGAGCTACCCTATGCACAGGCACAAAAAACCTAAGCACAGGCGCAGGTATCCTAGGTATAGGTGGAGGGACTTTAGGCACAGGCGCAGGAACCATAGGGACACGCGTAGGTATCCTAGGCACAGGCGCAGGTACCCTAGGCACAGGCGCAGGTACCCTACACACAGGCGCAGGTACCATAGGTACTGGCGTAGGTATCTTAGGGACAGGCGCACGTACGTTAAGCACAGGCGCACGTACCCTAGCCACAAGCGAAGGTACCATAGGCACGGGCGCATGTACCATAGGCATAGGTGCAGGTACCCTACGCACAGGTGCAAGAAACCTAAGCACAGGTTAAGATACCCTAGGCACAAGCGCAGGGACCCTAGGCACAGGCGCAGGTACCTTAGGGATAGGCGCAAATACCCTAGGCACATGCGCAAGTACCCTAGGCACAAGCGCGGGTACCATAGGCACAGGGGCATGTAACCTGGGCACGGGCGCAGGTACCTTAGGCAGAGGCGCAGGTTCCCTAGGCACAGGCGCAAGTATCCTAGGGACAGGCGCAGATACACTAAACATAGGCGCATGTACCCTAAGTACAGGCGCAGGTACCCTAGGCACAGGGGCAGGTACCATAGGCATAGGCGCAGGTACCCTAGGCAGAGGCGCAGGTACCCCAGGCACAGGTGCAGATACCCTAGGGACAGGTGCATGTATCCTAGGCACAGGCGCAAGTACACTAGGCACAGGCGCAAGTACCCTAGGCACAGGCAAAGGTACCCTAAGCACAGGCGAAGGTGACCTAGGCACAGGCGGAGGTACCCTAAGCACAGGCGCAGGTACCCTAGGCACTGGCACACGTACTTGGGGTATCTGCGCCTATGCCTAGGGTACCTGCGCCTGTGCCTAGGATACATGCGCTTGTGCATAGGGTACCTGTGCCTGTGCTTAGGGTACCTGCACCTGTCCCTTGGGTACCTGCGCCTGTCCGTGGGGTACTTGCGCCTGTCCGTGGGGTACTCCACTGGAGCCAACCGCATCATACATTCCTACTTGACGCGTCCTTAGACCGCCAAGTGTCATCCTCAAGGCAGGCTCTAGTAAGCTTCATACAAGCTTCCTGTCCCAGTTCTGGCCACAAAGAAAACTGCGGCCGTCGCGGGTTTTGAACCCGCGACCTCTGGTTTGAGATTCCGGTGCCTAATCAACCAAGCCAAAAAAGGTATGGTTCCTATGATGAGCCACAAGGGACATATCCATTATGGGCAGTGCATTCCTGGCCCATCTCAGAACAGACCAAGGGGACATACTCAATAGAGCAGTGCATGCCTTGTCTGTATGTGTAGCTAGCCAGCTAGGCAGTGGACAAGGTGCACACTATTTCAACAGGGACAGGCGCAGGTATCCTAAGCACAGGCGCAGGTACCCTAAGCTCAGGCGCAGGTACCCTAGGCACAGGCGCACGTGCCTTGGACACAGGCGCAGGTACTATAAGCACAGGCGCTGGTAATCTAGGCACAGTCGTAAGTGTCCTAGGCACAAGTGCGACCGTGACGACGCATGCGGCTGACCTTGCAGCATGGACGATGAAGAACAACATGGCTCTCGCCATTCTTGTGACGTCCATCAACGAGACTCAACACTCCCACATCATAGGATTCACGTTGGCTGCCGAGGCCTACGCAAAACTCGCACGCGTGCATCAATCGAATTCCCTAGCAAACCGACTCTTCATCTTCCAACGGTTGATGTCGATGAGGGTGAGCGAAGGATTATCGATATCCGCATTTTTGCAGTCGTTCGACAACGTGCTGCAAGAGGTCCAGCAAATGGAATGGAATCTCGACTCCAACATGCGTGCCATGATCCTTCTAATGGCGGTGTTGGAAAGCTGGGGGTCCTTGATCACCGCATTTGGCGGTTGGAAGGAGGCAGATCTGACGTACGAGGCTGTCGCCAAACACGTCCGCAACGAGTCCATGCAACGCAGTGGCGCCGAGGCAAACATCTCAGCCTATGCCTCTCACTTCGGTGGACAAAGTGCAAGCTCTCGCTCCGGTCAAGGCAACAGCGGAAGCGGTGGCGGTGGAGGGAAATGCAATGGTGGCGGGAAGAGTTGCAAGAAGCCCGGCAACTGTCACAACTGTGGCATGGCTGGGCACTGGGCTAGGGACTGTCGTAGTCCCGAGAGAGAAGGCGGGAACAAAGGTGGAAATGAGAAGAAGGAGCTCACCAACATGATGGCTAGGGGGCTGCCCATGAAGGGCGCAGCGATCCTTAGGCCCGGGGCATTCGCCCTTGACTCAGGCACCAACCACCACTCATCAAAAGAGAAGGGTGGATTAGTCTGCATGGCCGAATCTGTCATGGGCATCAAGTGTGCAAACGGTGGCGTCGTCCAAGCCATGGGCGAAGGGGACAAGGTGATCACGTTCAACGTGAATGGTGCGGAGAAGGCAGTCAACCTTCAAAAGGTGGTGTACATGCCCTCCTTTGCAGCCAACTTATTGTCCGTCTCACAAATCACCGACAACAACATGACAGTGGTGTTCACCAACAAGGAAGCTGTGGCCCTAAAAAACGAGGACATCCAGATTTTGTACACCAAAGACGACCTCGTGCTTCAAGTTCCAAGTGTCGACGGCCTCTGTGTGCTTCAAACCAAAGTCACCAAGGCGTTGGATGAGGGACTCGCATGTGCCACCAAGACAGTGGCACCGCAGCCAAATGATGCACCACTGGCAACCGCTGCGGCCGCCACATCAACCAAGGACACGGATGCTGAGATGTGGCACCGGCGATTTGACCACGTAGCCAACAGCACGTTGCAAAAGATGCAAGAGCAAGAAGTAGTCCGTGGAATGGAAGGGTGCACTATGAAGCATGGCGAAGGATGTACGTTGTGTGAACCATGCCTCCAAGCGAAGGCAAAGAAGAAGCCGTTTGGGAGAGGAGGTCAACGAGCGGAGCACGTCTTGGAACTGATACACATTGACGTGTGTGGACCCTTCCCCACACCGTCTAACGGAGGAAGCAAGTACTTCCTGACCTTCATTGACAACCACAGCCGAAAGTTGTGGATCTACTTCCTTAAAACAAAGGGAGAGGTCAAGGAGAAGCTCCTCGAATTCATCGCCATGGTGGAGCGGCAAACATCCAAGAAAGTGAACGCGCTCCAAAGTGACAACGGGGGCGAGTACGAGGCATGCAAGCCTTGGCTCAAGCATCATGGCATCCGCCACGAGCAAACCACCCCTTACAACACCCAAAGCAATGGTGTTGCCGAGAGGATGAACCAGACCCTACTCGGCATGGTACGAAGCTTGCTCTTCGACGCCAAGCTCCCATCTCGCCTCTGGGCTAAAGCAACAACAACGGCTTGCTACCTCTTGAACCTCACACCAGCGACCGCCTTGCGGAAGCGTGGAAAGTAGCACGACAAGCAACTGAAGACCCCACAAGAAGAATGGTTGGGAAAGAAACCCAACGCATCTCATCTGAAGGTTTTCGGGTCAATTGCATGGGTGAAGATCCAGTCGGGAGAAGGTGGAGGCAAGCTCCACGCACGCTCCAAGAAGTGCATCATGATTGGGTACGACACGTCACACAAAGCCTATCGGCTTTGGGACCAGGCAGCTGGCAAGCTTGTGAGGAGCCGCGTTGTCGTGTTGGAAGAACGCACCCTTGGAAAGGGAGTGTTGCTGGACCCGACCCTCACTCCCAAAGCGGGAGAGTGGATAGTGTTGCTTGAGTCGGGAGACCAAGTACCCGATAGCTGGCTCGCCTTGCCAGCAGGTTGTGAGAATGGGAGAGTGGCTGCGCAGGATGATGCAGCACCTGACATGGACGCGGATACCGCGGCGTCCAAGGCTTCCAAGTCTGACTTGGAGTCTGACGACTCTTCTGACGACAACGACGAGGACAAACCACCACCTGTGGAAGCACCAGCACCAAAGGAAGAAGCGGCACCACTACCCCGGCGCAGTTTGCGACCAAAGAGAGCACCTTTGCGGTATGAGGATGATTTGACCGGCTTTAGCTGGCCGTGCATGGCTCAGGGAGAGCCATCCATAGTGGCGGAGGCCATGAATGGCCCAGATGCGGCCAAGTGGAAGGAGGCAGTGGATAGCGAGCTCGCATCCATTGCCGAGAACGGCACGTGGGTGCTGGTGGATAGACCCGACAAGGCCCACGTGGTGGGATCCAAGTGGGTCCTCCGAGTGAAGAAGAAGCAAGACGGCAACATCGACAAGTTCAAGGCAAGGGTAGTGGCTAAGGGGTTCTCTCAATGCCTGGGCTCCGAGTACGATGAGACGTTCGCGCCCGTCGTGACCTTTGCCTCCATCCGCTCTCTCCTTGGCATTGCTGCCGCAAAGAACTTGGAGGTACACCAGATGGACGTCCGGAAAGCTTTCCTTTATGGGAAGCTTGACAAGGAAGTGCTGATGGAGGTGCCCGAAGGAGTCGAAGCTCCCAAGGGCAAGGTGTGCAAGTTGATGAAAGCGCTCTACGGGCTGAAACAGGCCCCAAGGATGTGGTACAAAGAGATGGACGGTTTCATGACCGGCCTCTCCTTCGCGGATTGCTAGAATGACCCGAGCATGTACGTGCGCGATGATGGGAGAGGGCTGATGCCGGTTGCACTGTACGTGGATGATTTAATCATCTGCTCGTCTTCGGTCAAGCTCCTGGATGGGCTGAAGTCTGACCTGAGCAAAAGGTTCAAGACGAAGGATATGGGTCCTCTCAAGTACTACCTCGGGATTGCCATCCACCGTAACCAAGTAGCAGGCAGCATCAAACTCAACCAAACCAAATACATTAGTGAGGTGCTGAAGCGCTACCACATGGAAGACTGCAAACCCGTCAGTACCCCAATGACGACCGACACAAAGCTGAAGGCCTCCATGTCGCCAAGCAATGAAGCAGAACAAAGGGAGATGCAAGACATCCCCTACACGTCCGCCATAGGTAGCATCATGTACGCCATGGTAGGGACTCGTCCGGACATCTGCTATGCTGTGGGACAAGTGAGCAGATTCGTGGCCAACCCTATGCCACAACATTGGCAGGCAATCAAGCGCATCTTGCGCTACCTGTTGAAGACACGTCACATGGGCCTCATCCTTGGAGGCCAAGAAGGAACGGACCCCATTCGTCTGAAATGCTACACCGACGCTGACTAATGAGGAAATCTCCACGACAGGAAATCCACGTCTGGATACGTATGTATCTTGAATGGCGCTGCCATCTCATGGGCCAGCAGGAAGCAAGATTGTGGTTTTGTGTCCACGGCTGAGGTTGAGTACGTTGCTTTGTCTGAGGTGTGCAAGGAGACTCAATGGCTCCGCAGCCTACTTGGCAAAATGAGAGTGCCACAGAAAGATGCCACGATCATACACGTGGACAACATGAGCACCATCTTGATGGCTGAAGACGAGATCATCTCCCGGCGAATGAACACATCGACATACGTTACCACTACTCACGTGACCTGGTCATGAAGAATGTTGTGGACTTGCAGTACTGCGGAACAAAGAGCATGCTTGCTGACTACATGACCAAGCCGCTAGACAGCGACTTGCATTATGCAGGCATTCGTGGATTCGGCATGAGGAGTGCGGCAGAGGAAGGGTGAGCTCCAAGGCATTGATGGAGCCGAGCAAGGGACAGATGGACAAAGGTGCAAGGGAAATATTTGTTAAAATAGTGTGTACCTTGTCCACTGCCTGGCTGGCTAGCTACACATACAGACAAGGCATGCACTGCTCTATTAAGAATGTCCCCTTGGTCTATTCTGAGATGGGCCAGGAATGCACTGCGCATAATGGGTATGTCCCCTGTGGCTCATCATAGGAACCATACATTTTTTGGCTAGGTTGATTAGGCACCGGAACCTCAAACCAGAGGTCGCGGGTTCAAAACCCGTGACGGCTGCAATTTTCTTTGTGGCCAAAACTGGGACAAAAAGCTTAAAGGAAGCTTACTAGAGCCTCCCTTGAGGATGACAATTGGCGGTCTAAGGACGCGCCAAGTAGGAATGTAGGCTGAGGTTGGCTCCAGTGGAGCCACTACAAGCAGAAGCTTTAGCAAAGCTCTGCAAGTATAAAAGCATGTACCTTGCATGCATCCATTCACAGTTCTTGCCGTTGAGACTCCTCACAGAGAGTCCAACTAAAGGTAGACACTAAAGACCAACATGCGGACTTCGTGAGGTTGCAATCCAAACGAACCTAAAGTGTGCATCCCTCGTTTGAGGGTGATATGTTATCTTGGTTGCAATACCAAGAGCGGCTGGCGGCCTCCCATGGCGGGACCCGTTATCTAGACCGTTGCTATCCGGCGCATTGATAGTCCCTAGGGTACCTGCGATTGAGCCTAGGGTCCCTGCGCCTGTGCCTAGGGTACCTGCGCCTGTGCTTAGGGTACCTACGCTTATGCCTAGGGTACCTGCGCCCGTGCCTAGGGTACATGCGCCTGTGCCCAGGGTACGTGCGCCTGTCCCTAGGGTACCTGGGCCTGTGCCTAGGGTACCTGCGCCCTTGCATAGGGTACCTGTGCTTGTGTCTATGGTACCTGCGCCTGTGCCTAGGGTACCTGCGCCTATGCTTACGGTACCCGTGTGTGCCCAGGATACCTGCACCTATGCGTAGGGTACCAGCGCCTGTGCCTTGGGTACCTGCGCCTGTGCCTAGGTTACCTACACCAGTGCCAAGGGTACCTGCGCCTGTCCGTGGGGTACTTGCGCCTGTGCCCAGGGTACCTGCGCCTCTGCTTAGGGTACCTGCGCCTGTGCCTAGGTACCTGCGCATGTGCCTATGGTACTTGCGCCTGTTCCTATGGTACCTGCGCATGTGCCTAGGGTACATGCGCCTTTGCCTAGGGTGCTTGCACCTGCGCATAGGGTACCTGCGCATGTGCCTAGGGTACCTGCGCATGTGCCTAAGGTACTTGCGCCTATGCCTAGGGTACCTGCGCCTGTGCCTATGGTACATGTGCCTGTGCCTAGTGTACGTGGGCCTTTTCTCAGGGTACCTGCACCAGTGCCTAGGGTACCTGCGCCTATGCCTAGGATACGTGCGCCCGTGCCTAGGGTACTTGCGCCTGTGCCCAGGTTACCTGCGCCTGTGCCTAGGGTACCTGTGCTTCTGCCCACAATACCTGGTCATGTGCATAGGGTACATACGCATGTGCCTAGGGTACCTGCGCTTGTCGCTATGGTACCTACGCCTGTACCTAGGGTACCTGTGCCTGTGCCTAGGGTACGTGGGCCTTTGCTAAGGGTACGTACGCCTGTAACAAGGGTACCTGTGCCTGTGCATAGGGTACATGCGCCTGTGCCACGGGTACCTGTGCCTGTGCCTAGGGTACTTGTGCTTGTGCCTTGGGTACCTGCCCTCGTGCCTATGGTACCTGCGCCTGTGCTTAAGGTAACTGCGCCTCTCCACATGGTACTTAGGCTTGTGCCTAGGGTACGTGCGCCTTTGCTTAGGGTACTTGTGCCAGTGCGTGGGGTACAAGTGCCTGTGCGTAGAATACCTGCGCCTGTGCCTATGGTAGCTGTGCATGTGCCTAGTGTACCTACGCCCGTGCCTATGGTACCTGCACCTGTGCCTAGGGTAATTGCGCCTGTGCTTATGGTATTTGCGCCTTTCCCTAGGGTACCTACACGTGTGTGTAGGGTACCTGCGCATGTGCCCAGGGTACTTGCGCCTGTGCCCAGGCTACCTGTGCGTGTGCTTAGGATACCTACGCGTGGGCCTAGTGTACCTGCGCCTGTGCCCAGGTTACTCGCGCCTATGCATAGGGTACTTGTGTTTGTCCCTAGGGTACCCGCACCTGTGCCTAGGGTACCTGCGCCTGTGCCCAGTCTAATCGTGCCTGTGCCTAGGGTACCTGTGCTTGTGTCTAGGGTACTAACGCTTGTCCCTAGGAGACATGTGCGTGTGCCTAGGGTACGTGGGCCTTTGCTTATGGTACCTTCGCCTGTGCCCATGTTACCTACGCCTGTGCCTAGTGTACGTGTGCCTATGCCTGCAATACCTGTGCGTGTGCCTAGGGTACCTGCGCCTGTGCGCAGGCTACCGAAGCCTGTGCCTACAGTACGTGCACCTGTCCGTAGGGTACCTGCGCCTCTGCCTAGGGTACCTACACCTGTGCCTAGGGTAGTTGCGCGTGTCCACAGGGTACCTGCGCTTGTGCTTATGATACCAGTACCTGTGCCTAGGGTACATGAGCCTTTGCTCAGGGTACTTGCACATGTTCCTAGGTTATCTACGCCTGTGCCTAGGGTACTTGCGCTTGTGCCTAAGGTACCTGCGCCTGTGCCTAGGATACTTGCGCCCATGCTTAGGATACCTGCGACTGTGCCTGGGGTACCTGCGCTTGTGCTTAGGGTACCTGGACCGGTCCCTAGGGTACCTGCGCCTCTGCCTAGGCTACCTAAGCGTGTGCTTTGGGTACCTACGCCTGTGCCTAGAGTACCTGCTCCTATGCCTATAATACTCGTGCCTGTGCCTATGGTACCTGCACCTGTGCCTAGGGTACCTACGTGTGTACCTAGGGTACCTACGCATGTGCCTATGATATTTGCCCCTGTGCCTAGGGTACCTGCGCCTTACTCTGGGGTACATGCGCCTGTGCCTAGGGTATGTGCCCCTGTGCCTATAATACCTGTGCCTGTGCCGAGGGTACCTACGCTTGTGCCTAAAGTACCTGTGCCTGTGCCTAGGGTACCTCGGCGTGTGCCCACGTCACTTGCACCTTTGCTTATGGTACTTGCGTATGTCGCTAGGGTACCTGCGCCTTTGCCTAGGGTACTTGCGCTTGTCCCTAGGGTACATGTGCCTGTGCCTAGGGTACGTGGGCCTTTGCTTATGGTACGTGCCCCTATGCCTAGGAGACCTGCGCTTGTGCCTAGTGTATATGCGCTTGTGCCTAAGGTACCTACGCATGTGCCTATCATACTTGCACATGTGCCTAGGGTACCTGCGCTTGTGCCTACGATACCTGCGCGTGTGTATACGGTACATGCGCTTGTCCCTAGGGTATTTGCGTTTGTGCCTAGGGTGCCTGCACACGGGCACGAACCCTACTCATAAGCGCAGGTACCCTAGGCACAAGCGTAGTAACCCTAGGCACAGGCACAGGTATCCTTGGCAAAGGTGCAGGCAATGTAGGCACAGGGGCATGTACCCCACGCACAGGTGCAAGTAACCTGAGCACAGGCGCACGTACTGTAGGAACAAGCGCACGTATCGTAGGCACAGGCACAGGTAGCCTAGGCACATGTGCAGGCACCCTTGGCACAGCCACAGGTACTCCAGGCACACGCGCAGATGCCCTAAGCACCGGCGCAGGTACCCTAGATACAGGCGTAGGTACCCTAAGCACCGGCGCAAGTACCCTAAGCACAGGTGTAGCAATCCAAAGCATAGGCGTAGGTACCATAGGCACAAGCGTAAGGATCCTAGGCACAGGCGCAGGTAGCCTAGGCACAGGCGCAGGTACCCTAGGAACAGGCGCAGGTACCCTAAGCAAAGGCCCACGTACCCTAGGCACAAGCACAAGTTCACCAAGCATAGGCGTAGGTACCATAGGGACAGGCGGAAGTACCCTCGGCAGAGGCGCAGGTACACTAGGAACACGTGCAGGTACCCTAGGGACAGGCGCAGGAACCCTACGCACAAGCGCAGGTCACCTAGGCACAGGCACAGGTACCTTAGGCACATGCACACATACCCTAGGCACAGGCACAGGTACCATAGGCACAGGCGTAGGTAACCTTGGCACAGGCGCAGGTACCATTGGCATAGGTGATGTACCCTAGGCACAGGCGCAGGTTCCTTAGGGATAGGCGCAGGCACCCCTAGCACAGGCGCACGTACCCTAGGCACAGGCGCTGGTACCCTAGGCACAGGCGCAGGTACCCTATGCATAGGCGCATGTACCTTAGGTACATGCGCAGGTACCCTAGGCACATGCGCAAGCACCCTAAGCACTAGCACATGTACATTAGACACAGGCGCAGGTACCCTAGACACAAGCGCAAGTACCCTAGGCACAGGCGCAGGTAATCTGGCCACAAGCGCAGGTATCCTAGGCACAGGCGCAGGTATCCTAGGGACAGGCGCAGGTACCCTAGGCATTGACGCAGGTAGCCTAGGCACAAGCGCATGTACCCTAGGCACACGCGTACGTACCCTAGGGACAGGCGGAGGTATCCTAGGCACGGGCGGAGATACCCTAGGCACAAGGGCATGCCCTAGGCACAGACGCAGGTAACCTAGGCACAAGGGCATGTACCCTAGGCACACGCGCATGTACCTTACGGACAGGCGCGGGTATCCTATGCACGGGCGCAGGTACCCTAGGCACAAGGGCTGGTACCCCAGGCACAGGCATAGGTACCCTAGGGAGAGGCGTAGGTACCCTAGTTACAGGCGCAGGTACCCTAGGCACGGGCGCAGGGACCCTAGGCATAGGCGCAGGTATCATACAGACAGGCACACGCACCCTAGGCAAAGGCGCAAGTTCCCTAGGCACAACAGTAGATACCCTAGGTACAGGTGCAGGTACCCTAGGCACAGGCGCAGGTACTATAGGCACTGCCGTAAGTATTATAGGCACAGGCGCAAGTACCCTGGGCACAAGCGCAGTCACCCTAGGCACAGTCACAGTCACCCTATGCATAGGCACAAGTACCCTTGGCACAGGTACTGGTACCCGAGGCACACGCGCAGGTACCCTAGGCACATGCGCAGGTATCACAGGCACAGGCGCATGTAACCTGGGTAGAGGCGCAGGCACCATAGACACAAGTGCAGGTACCATAGGCACAGGCGCATGTTCCCTAGGCACAGGCGCAGGTACCCTAGGAACACGCGCATGTACCCCAAGCACAGTCGCAGGTACCCTAGGGACAGGCGTAGGTATCCTAGGCACGGGCGCATATACCCTAGGCACAATGGCACATACCCTAGGCACAGGCATAGGTTCCCTAAGCACAGGCGCAGGTACTCTAGGCACACGCACAAGAACCCTAAGCACAAGCGCAGGTACCCTAGGTACAGGCGCAGGAACCCTATGCACTGGCAGAGGTACCCTAGAGAGAGGCGCAGGTACCCTAAGCACAGGCGCAGGTACCCTTGGCACAGGCGCAGGTACCCTAGGTATAGGCACAGGTACCCCAGGCACAGGCACAGGTACCATAGACACCGCAGGCTTTCGAGGCAGAGGCATACGTACCCTAGGCACACGCGCAGGTACCATAAGCACAGGCGAAGGTACCCTAGGCACAGGCTTAGGTACCCTACAGACAGGCATTGGTACCCTAAGCACAGGCTTAGGTACCCTAGGCACAGGTGCAAGTACCCTAAGCACAAGCGCAAGTACCCTATGCACAGGCGCACGTACCCTAGGCACATGCGCAGGCACCCTAGGCACACGCGCATTTACCCTAAGCAAAGACCCACGTACCCTAGGCACACGCATAGGTACCACAAGCACAAGCACAGGTACCATAGGGACAAGCACAAGTACCCTAGGCACAGGCGTAGGTACCCTAAGCACAAGCTTAGGTACGCTAGGCACAGGCGCAGGTATCCCAAGCACAGGCGCATGTAACCTAGGCACAGGCGCTTGTACCCTAGGTGATAATGATGTTTCGTTCATCCACCGGACAACGAGAGAAAGGGGAGCCGGAACCCGGGTTCAAGGAGGAAAATGAAAAAGGGGAGACCGGCGGATCATCCAACGACCGCTCGGGCGAGAGAAAGAGATTATCGAGAGGGCAGTTCAACTCCGGGAAGCGACGAGGCGCAGGGGAGATATTGCGGCGGGCGGTGTGAACCAACCCAAACCTACCGAGAAGGAGAGGAGTGCGGCCCGAGGCTAGTTTGATGGGAGCGGAGCCGCGTCCAAACCTTGAAGATAGGAGCGGCATTCGAAGCGCCTTATCCAAAGGCGTTTTGATGTGCGAGCCGCGAAGTGGGGCTGGAGAGTGAGAGGAGATCAGGGAAGAGGCGCCGTGAGGAGGGGATAAAAAGAGGAAGGATGAGAAAAAGGAGACTGCTGATCAGATAAACTGCTGACGCGAGCCGACGAAAAAAAANGGACGTCCAGCTTGTTTTACGGGAGTAGGGTATAACAGTGTTAATGATGTTTCGTTCATCCACCGGACAACGAGAGAAAGGGGAGCCGGAACCCGGGTTCAAGGAGGAAAATGAAAAAGGGGAGACCGGCGGATCATCCAACGACCGCTCGGGCGAGAGAAAGAGATTATCGAGAGGGCAGTTCAACTCCGGGAAGCGACGAGGCGCAGGGGAGATATTGCGGCGGGCGGTGTGAACCAACCCAAACCTACCGAGAAGGAGAGGAGTGCGGCCCGAGGCTAGTTTGATGGGAGCGGAGCCGCGTCCAAACCTTGAAGATAGGAGCGGCATTCGAAGCGCCTTATCCAAAGGCGTTTTGATGTGCGAGCCGCGAAGTGGGGCTGGAGAGTGAGAGGAGATCAGGGAAGAGGCGCCGTGAGGAGGGGATAAAAAGAGGAAGGATGAGAAAAAGGAGACTGCTGATCAGATAAACTGCTGACGCGAGCCGACGAAAAACTGCTCCTCTGCTAGGACACGGACCAAGGCAGTGCCTTCCGAACCTTCCAGCCCACGACTCCAAGGCCCCGCGGCTCACGAGCGGGTCACGCCACGGGTCGCCCGTCTGACGCGAAGACGGGAGGCTTGTCCTGCGACCATCGCTGAGACCGAGAGATTGCTGCCCCTCGGTTCGAGCGTACCATCGAGCGGGATCCGCGCTGCGTCGCGGCGGTGCGGGTGTGGGCGTGCGTGCCGACTTCGAATGGGAAGGCCGCTTCCCGAGGAGCACGTCGCGGAGCCGTCATGGCCTGGCCCTGAGTTTCCCCGAGAGCACCAACCACCGCGCTCGAGACGCGTCCCGTGGGACTCTCCGGTGACCTTCTACGCCATCTGCAGTTGCTGCAATGTCCCGCACCGGCTCGGAGCACGGACGATCCTCGGAGTGATGCAGTGGGCGCACCACCCGGCAGGCGGAGCCCTGGAGCAGTTCTGGCAGCCGTGGCTACAGAGGCTGCCCAGAGACGACGAGCCACACCGCGTGGAGAGTTGGCAAGAGGTCGCGCGGGACGTCGGATTACGCGCAGCAGAGGCGGCCGAAGAGCGAGCAGAGGCTTTCCGAGCCTACCGCCGCTATCAGCGAGAGTTGGCCCGCCTACAGACGGAGGAGCCGATTCGTTTGTTGTCTCCTGCAGGTCGCCGCAGTGCTGGGCCATTGGAGTTGCGTCGCGCCGCTCCAAGGCTGGTCGACGAGGTCGTNTATACGGTGGATGATTGACCGTCAATGCCTGGTGAGAAAATAGAAGAGCAAATTCCCCGGTTGTCCTGCGCTAATAGTTAAGCTAAAGAACACATCATCCGTTGAATGATTGACCGTACTGGACGAAGTTGAGATGAATTAATTGCTGAAGTGACCACACAGGGACCTTCTTCGGGCACCACAGTGTTGACGGGAGACGAAACACGATCGAGGGAGGTCCGGCGAATAATTCGTCGAAGGGCCGTTGAGGACCCGCTCGGGGAACTATCCGGCGGACCATTCATCGAACGTTGTTGTGCGTAGAGTAGGTTCGGAATAGAGTAAGATTGGAGGAACGAAGTGTGGGAATAGCTCAGAGGGAGCGAATATTTGCGGAGCTGATCCTCGCATACTGTCAGACCCCGATTCCGGCCGAAAGCGAAAAAGGGTATAACAGTGTTAATGGTGCGGTGAGCGTGGATAATGCTTGTTTTCTGCGACAAGTGTGACATGTGCCTGCAGGTCAGTCTGTAAGCAACGCGGGACTATCTACGTGGAGAGCCGTCGGATTTTCGATCGACGGAAGAAGCCGGACACTGGTGGGAGGTGCCCGCGCCGGCAAATTATCCAACGAGGAACGTCGGTTGCGCGAGAACGAACGCAGCCGCATCTCGTGCCCCGAGGACGTAAGGATGAGGCGGGCCGCCACTACGCGCCGCTACGAGAACAGCCCCAAGGAACCACCAGGGCTTGATCCCAATTTTGAGTGGGCTCCGGTGGATCATCAGTCGCCGCATTTGTACAACGAAGCGGATGAGATGGATCCTGACGAAGAGGAGGAGTTCCACCTGCGGCGACTCGAGGAGCTCCGCGAGTGGAAGGCAATCCGACGGGCGCGGCGGCCGGACCCAACACAAGAGGACCCACAGGAAGATGGCGTGCCGGATCCGGATCATCGCCATGATTCTATGCAGGTGGAGGACTATGTATCAGACGAAGAGCAGGAACCAGAGACGGATGAGGGACCAATCTTACTACATGAGGTCACGACGCCAGACGGGAG
>SZWC01000002.1:558790-603144 GCA_023375785.1 Penium margaritaceum | reverse complement strand
ACACGCAGACGGGGCTCCATGGACCACTCTGCATACCGTGTGAAGAGAGTGATGATGCTAGAAGAAGGGTGCAAGCAGAACAGAGGGAGGTGGCGCGGCGTCTGCAGGAACAACGAGAAAGGGAGTCTGGGGAAGGAGAGCGCAGGGTGACTCCACGGAGAAGCCCCAAGGCGCGTAATGAAGGGGTGCGACAGGAGGGCCTCCATCGGGAGTTGGAGGCAGTGCCGTGGACAAGATGGGCGGAGGAGGAGTATCCCTCACCGGACAAGAAAGAAGGGGAGACCGCATCGGAGAAGGAACCGGGACGGTAGGAGTACGGCGGATGATCCAACGGAGGGAGCGGAGCGGGATGAACGAAACCAGGAGAGGAGACATGGATGGACGAGGACGTCCAGCTTGTTTTACGGGAGTAGGGTATAACAGTGTTAATGATGTTTCGTTCATCCACCGGACAACGAGAGAAAGGGGAGCCGGAACTTGGGTTCAAGGAGGAAAATGAAAAAGGGGAGACCGGCGGATCATCCAACGACCGCTCGGGCGAGAGAAAGAGATTATCGAGAGGGCAGTTCAACTCCGGGAAGCGACGAGGCGCAGGGGAGATATTGCGGCGGGCGGTGTGAACCAACCCAAACCTACCGAGAAGGAGAGGAGTGCGGCCCGAGGCTAGTTTGATGGGAGCGGAGCCGCGTCCAAACCTTGAAGATAGGAGCGGCATTCGAAGCGCCTTATCCAAAGGCGTTTTGATGTGCGAGCCGCGAAGTGGGGCTGGAGAGTGAGAGGAGATCAGGGAAGAGGCGCCGTGAGGAGGGGATAAAAAGAGGAAGGATGAGAAAAAGGAGACTGCTGATCAGATAAACTGCTGACGCGAGCCGACGAAAAANTTCCAGCCCACGACTCCAAGGCCCCGCGGCTCACGAGCGGGTCACGCCACGGGTCGCCCGTCTGACGCGAAGACGGGAGGCTTGTCCTGCGACCATCGCTGAGACCGAGAGATTGCTGCCCCTCGGTTCGAGCGTACCATCGAGCGGGATCCGCGCTGCGTCGCGGCGGTGCGGGTGTGGGCGTGCGTGCCGACTTCGAATGGGAAGGCCGCTTCCCGAGGAGCACGTCGCGGAGCCGTCATGGCCTGGCCCTGAGTTTCCCCGAGAGCACCAACCACCGCGCTCGAGGCGCGTCCCGTGGGACTCTCCGGTGACCTTCTACGCCATCTGCAGTTGCTGCAATGTCCCGCACCGGCTCGGAGCACGGACGATCCTCGGAGTGATGCAGTGGGCGCACCACCCGGCAGGCGGAGCCCTGGAGCAGTTCTGGCAGCCGTGGCTACAGAGGCTGCCCAGAGACGACGAGCCACACCGCGTGGAGAGTTGGCAGGAGGTCGCGCGGGACGTCGGATTACGCGCAGCAGAGGCGGCCGAAGAGCGAGCAGAGGCTTTCCGAGCCTACCGCCGCTATCAGCGAGAGTTGGCCCGCCTACAGACGGAGGAGCCGATTCGTTTGTTGTCTCCTGCAGGTCGCCGCAGTGCTGGGCCATTGGAGTTGCGTCGCGCCGCTCCAAGGCTGGTCGACGAGGTCGTTGGGCACCGCACGGTGCTCATGCAGGAGCCGTCAACCGCTGACAATCCGGAGACTCGGGAAGCTTACGGTTTGAGGGTGCTGCTTGGTGATGCCTAGGTTGCTTGTCGCTTAGTAGGGAGGTAGATTGCTGGATTATGCTTTCTCTTAGTTAAGCTTGCCTGTTTGTACTTTCTTCTAGTCAAGTGTTCATTCTGCAATCTCTCAGAATCCCGTCTCTTACGTGGTTAGGCAAAGTCTCTTGGTGTCCTGATATACGGTGGATGATTGACCGTCAATGCCTGGTGAGAAAATAGAAGAGCAAATTCCCCGGTTGTCCTGCGCTAATAGTTAAGCTAAAGAACACATCATCCGTTGAATGATTGACCGTACTGGACGAAGTTGAGATGAATTAATTGCTGAAGTGACCACACAGGGACCTGCTTCGGGCACCACAGTGTTGACGGGAGACGAAACACGATCGAGGGAGGTCCGGCGAATAATTCGTCGAAGGGCCGTTGAGGACCCGCTCGGGGAACTATCCGGCGGACCATTCATCGAACGTTGTTGTGCGTAGAGTAGGTTCAAAATAGAGTAAGATTGGAGGAACGAAGTGTGGGAATAGCTCAGAGGGAGCGAATATTTGCGGAGCTGATCCTCGCATACTGTCAGACCCCGATTCCGGCCGAAAGCGAAAAAGGGTATAACACTAGGTACAGGACCACGTACCCTAGGCACAAGCGCAGGCACCGTAGGCACAAGCGCAGGCACCCTAGGCACTAGCACAGGTACACTAGACACAGGCGTAGGTACCCTAGACACGGGCGCAAGGACCCTAGGTACAGGCGCAGGTAGATTGGGTACAGGCGTAGGTGCCATAGGCACAAGCGCAGGTACCCTAGGGACAGGCGCACGTACCCTAGGTACAGGAGCATGTACCCTAGGCACAGGCGTACGTATCGTAGGCACTGGCGCAAGTACCCTAGGGACAGATACCCTAACCATAGGCGCAGGTACCATAGGCACAGGCGCAGGTACCTTACGCACAGGCGCATGTACCATAGGGAGAGGCGCAGGTGTCCTAGGCACAGGCGGAGGTATCTTAGGCACAAGCGGAGGTACCCTAGGCACACGCGTACGTACCCTAGGCACATGTGCAGGTACCATAAGCACAAGCGCAGATACCATAGGCACGGGAGCAGGTGCCCTATGCACAGGTGTAGGTACCCTAGGCACAGGCGTAAAGACCCTAGGTACAGGCGCAAGTACCCTAAGCAAAGGCCCACGTACCCTAGGCACAGGCATAGGTACCCTAGGCACAGGCGCAGGTACCTTAGGGACAGGCACAGGTACCGTAGGAACAGGCGCAGGTATCCTAGGCACAGGTGCAGGTATCCTAGGGACAGGCGTAGTTACCCAATGCACATGCACAGGTGACCTGTGCAGAAGCGCAGGTACCACAGGCACAGGCACAGGTATCCTAGGCATACGCACAGGTACCCTTGGCATAGGCGCAGGTAATGTGGGCACAGGCGCAGGTACCCTAGGCACAGGCGCAGGTACCTTAGGCACATGTGCAGGTACCCTAGGCACAGGCGCAGGTACCCTAAGCAAAGGCCCACGTACCCTAGGCACAGGCACAGGTACCTTAGACATAGGTGCAGGTACCCTAGAAACAGGCATAGGTACCCTAGGTACAGGCGCAGGTACCCTAGGCACAGGTGCAGGTACCCTATGCAGAGGCGCAGGCACCCTAGGCATAGGCGCAAGTAACCTAGGCACAGGTGAGGTATCCTAAGCACAGGCTCGCGTACCCTAGGCACTTGCGCAGTCACTCTAGTTACAGGCACAGGTACCCTTGGCACAGGTGCAGGTACCAAGGCACAGGCGCAGGTACCCTAGGCATAGGCGAAGGTACCCCATGCACAGGAGCAGGTAACCTAGGCACAAGCGGAGGCACCGTAGGCACAGGCGCCGGTACCCTAGGCATAGGCGCAGGAACCATAGGCACATGCGCAAGTACCCTAGGCACATGCGCAGGTACCCCAGGCACAGGCGCGGGTAGCCTAGGGACAGGCGGAGGCACCCTAGGCACAGTTAGATGTACCCTATGCACAGGCGCACGTACCCTAGGCACATGCGTAGGGACCCTAAGGACAGGCGAAGGTACCCTAGGCAAAGGCGCACGAACCCTAAGCACCGGCGCAGGTACCCGAGGCACAGGCGTAGGGACCCTAGGCACAAGCGCAGGTACCGTAGAGACAGGCGCGGATACCGTAGGCACAGGCGCATGTACCCTAGGCACGGGCGCAGGTACCATAGGCACAAGCGCAGGTACCATAGGCACATGCATAGGTATTCTAGGCACAGGCACAGTTATCCTAGGCACATGTGAGTCCCGAGCACAGGCGCAGGTACCCTAGGCACAAGCGCAGGTACCATAGGTACATGCGTAGGTATTGTAGGCACAGGCGCATTTATCCTAGGCACATGCGAATCCCGAGCACAGGCGTAGGTACCCTAGGCACAGGCGCATGTACCCTATGAACAAGTGCACGTACCCTAAGCACAAGCGCGGTTACCCTAGGGACAGGCGCAGGTACCCTAAGCAAAGGTCCACATACCACAGGGACAGTTTTGCTCTCCGTGACCCAGGTTTGGTTTCTCTGACCCGGCTTTGGTTTCTGTGACCCAGCTTTGGTTTATGTGACCTGGCTTTGGTTTGCTGGGGCCTGGCTCTAGATTCTATGACTCGGTTTTGGTTTCTATCACTTGGGATTGGTTTCTGTGTCATGGCTTTGATTTTTGTGACCTGGTTCTTGTTTCTGTGATCCAGCTTTGGTTTCTGTCACCTGGTTTTGGTTTATGTGACCCGGCTTTGGTTTATGTGACTCGGCTTTGGTTTTTGTGACCCGGCTTTGCTTTATGTGACTCGGCTTTGGTTTCTGTGACCTAGCTTTTGTTTCTGTGACGTGACGTTGGTTTTTGTGACCCGGCTCGGTTTGTGTGACCCGGCTTTGGTTTGCGTGACCCGGTTTTGGTTTCTGTGACCCGGCTTTGGTTTATGTGATCCGGCTTTGGTTTCCGTGACCGTGCTATGGTTTCTGTGACCCGGTTTTGGTTTTTGTGGCCCGGCATTGGTTTCTGTGACCCGGTTCTAGTTTCTGTAACCAGGCTCTGGTTTCTCTGACCCGGCTCTGGTTTCTGTGACCCGCCTCTGGTTTCACTGACCCGGCTTTGGTTTCTGTGTCCCGGCTTTGGTTTCTATGACCCGGCTTTGGTTTCTCTGACTCGGCTTTGGTTTCTATGACCCGGCTTTGGTTTTTTGATCCGGCTTTGGTTTTTGTGACCCGGCTCTGGTTTTTGAGACCCGGCTTTGGTTTCTGTGACCTAGCTTTGGTTTCTGTGACCCCGCTTTGGTTTTTGTGACCCCGCTTTGGTATATGTGACCCAGCTTTGGCTTCTCTGACCCGGCTTTGGTTGTTGTGACCTGGGTTTGGTTGCTGTGACCTGGCTTTGGTTTATGTGATCCAGCTTTGGATTCTGTGACCCGGCTGTGGTGTTTGTGACCCGGGTTTGGTTTCTATGCCCGAGCTTTGGTTTTCTGTGCTCCTGCTTTGGTTCTTTGACCCGGCTTTGGTTTCAGTGACCCGGCTTTGGTTTCTATGACCCGGCTTTGGTTTCTAGGACCCGGCTTTGGTTTTTGTGACCCGGCTTTGGTTTCTGTGACTTGGCTTTGGTTTTTGTGACCCGGCTTTGGTTTTTGTTACCCGACTTTGGCTTCTGTGATCCGGCTTTGGTTTTTGTTACCCGGCTTTGGTTTCTGTGACCCGGCTTTTGTTTCTCTGACCTGCCTTTGGTTTCTGTGATCCGGCTTTGGTTTATGTGACCCGGCTTTGCTTATGTGACCCGCCTTTGTTTTTGGTGACTCGGCTTTTGTTTCTGTGACCCGGCTTTGTTTTATGTGACCCGGCCTTGGTTGCTATGTCCCGGCTTTGGTTTCTATGACCTGGCTTTGGTTTCAATGACCCGGCTTTGGTTTCGGTGACCTGGCTTTGGTTTATGTGACCCGGCTTTGGTTTCAGTTACCCGGCTTTTGTTTCTGTGACCCGGCTTTGCTTTATGTGAACCAGCTTTGGTCACTGTGATCCGGCTTCGGTTTCTGTAACCCAGCTTTGGTTTTTGTGGCCAGGCTTTGGTTGCTATGACGTGGCTTTGGTTTGTGTGACCCGGCTCTGGTTTGTGTGACCCGGCTCTGGTTTCTGTGACCCGGCTTTGGCTTCATTGACCCGGCTTTGGTTTCGATGACCCAGCTTTGGTTTTTGTGGCCTGGCTTTAGTTTATGTGATCCGGCTTTGGATTCCGTGACTCGGCTTTGGTGCCCGTGACCGAGCTTGTGTCTCTATGACCGTGCTTTCTTTTCTATGTCCCGGCTTTTGGTTTCTGTGACCCGGCTTGGATTGCTGTGATTACGTTCTGGTTTTTGTGATACAGCTTTGGTTTCTGTGACCCGACTTTGGTTTCTGTGGCCCGGCTTTGGTTTTTGTGACCCGGCTTTGGTTTTTGTGACCCGGCTTTGGTTTTTGTGACCCGGCTTTGGTTCTTGTGACCCGGCTTTGGTTTTTGTACTCCGACATTGGTTTTTGTGCCCCGGCTTCGGTTTCTGTGATCCGGCTTTGGTTTGAGTGACTCGTCTTTGGTTTCTGTGACTCGGCTTTCGACCCTCTGTCACCCCGCTTTGGTTAATGTGACCCGGCTTTGGTTGTTGTGACTCGGCTTTGGTTTCTGTAATCCGGCTTTGGTTTCAGTGACACGGCTTTGGTTTCTGTGTCCCAGCGTTGGTTTGTGTTACTCGTCTTTGGTTTTTGTGACCCAGTTTTGAACCCTCTGTGACCCTGCTTTGGTTTCTGTGACATGGCTTTGGTTTCTATGACCGGGCTTTGGTTTTTGTGACCCGGTTTTGGGTTCTGTGAGTCGTCTTTGGTTTCTGTGACCCAGCTTTGGATCCTCTGTGACCTGGCTTTGGTTTCTCTGACCTTACTTTGGTTTCTGTGACCCGGCTTTCGTTTCTGTGACCCGGCTTTGGTTTCTGTGACCCGGCTTTGCTTTCTGTGACCCGGTTTTGTATTTCGTGACTCTGCTTTTGATTATGTGACCCAGCTTTGGTTTCTCTGACCCGGCTTTGGTTACTGTGACCCAGCTTTGGGTTTTGTGACCCGGCTTTTCTTTCAATGACCCGGCTTTGGTTTTTGTGACCCAGCTTTGGTTTCTGTGACCTGGCTTTGATTTCTCCGACCGGGCTTTGGTTTTTGTGACCCGGCTTCGGGATCTCTGACCCGGCTTTGCTTACGGTGACCCAACTTTGGTCACTGTGATCCGGCTTTGTTTCTGTGACCCGGCTTTGGTTTTTGTGGCCAGGCTTTGGTTGTTGTGACCCGGCTTTGGTTTGTATGACTTGGCTCTGGTTTGGGTGACCTGTATTTGGTTTGTGTGACCCGGCTTTGGGTTCTGTGACCCGGCTTTGGTTTCTTTGACCCGACTTTGGTTTTTGTGACCTGGCTTCTGTTTTTATGACCCAGCTTTGGTTTATGTGACCCGGCTTTGGTGCTTGTGACCCGGTTTGTTTCTCTTTGACCCTGCTTTGTTTTGTTTGTCCCGACTTTTGGATTCTGTGACTCGGCTTTGGTTCCTATGACCCCGTTTTGGTTTTTGTGATCCGGCTGTGGTTTGTGTGACCCGACAATGGTTTCTGTGACCGGCTTTGGTTTGTGTGGCCCGGCTTTGGTTTCTCTGACCCGACTTTGGGTTATGTGACCCGGCTTTGGTTTCGGTGACCCGGCATTGGTTTTTGTGACCCAGCTTTGGGTTCTGTAATCCAGCTTTGGTTTTTGTGGACCGCCTTTGGTTTTTGTGATCCCGTTTTGGTTTATGTGACTCATTCTTGGTTTCTTTGGCTTGGCTTTAGACCCTGTGTCACCTGTGTTTGGTTACTGTGACCCGGCTTTGGTTTTTGTGACCCAACTTTGGTTTTTGTAATCCGGCTTTGGTTTTTGTGACCTGACTTTGGTTTCTGTGACCTTGCGTTGGTAAGGCTGATATGACCCGGCTTTGGTTGTTGTGACCCGGTTTGGGTTTGTGTGACTCGTCTTTGGTTTCTGTGACCCAGCTTTGGATCCTCTGTGATCCGGCTTTGGTTTCTGTGACCCGGCTTTGGTTTCTGTCACCCGGCTTTGGTTTGTGTGGCCCGCCATTGGCTTCTGTGACCCGGCTTTGTGTTCTATGACCCGGCTTTGGTTTCTGTGACCCGTCTTTGGTTTCTGTGACCGGCTCTAGTTTTTGTAACTCGGTGTTTGTTTCTGTGACCCGGCTTTGGTTTCTATGACCCGGCTTTTGTTTTTGTGACACGACTTTGGTTTCTGTGACCCAGCTTTGGTTTATGTGACTCGGCTTTGCTTTATATGACCCTGTTTTTGTTTATGTGACCCGGCTTTGGTTTCTATGACCCGGTTTTTCTTTCTGTTATCCAGCTTTGGTTTATGTGGCCTGGCTTTGGTATCTGTGACCCGGGTTTGGTTTATGTGACCCGGCTTTGGTTTCTGGGACCCGGCTTTGATTTCTGTGACCCGGCTTTGGTTTATGTGACCCGACTTTGGTTTACGTGACCCGGCTTTGGTTTCTGTGACCCGGCTTTGGTTTATGTGACCCGGCTTTGGTTTGTGAAACCCGGATTTGGACCCTCAGTGACCCAGCTTTGGTTTATGTGACCCGGCTTTGGTCACAGATTTGAAAGCTGGGTCACCGAGGGTCCAAAACCCGGTCACAGTAACCAAAGCCGGGTCACACAACCCAAAGCCGGGTCACAAAAATCAAAGCCAGGTCACAGAACCCAAAGCCAGGTCACAAAACCAAAGCTGGGTCATTGAAACCAAAGCCGTGTCACAAAAACCAAAGCCAGGTCACAGGAACCAGAGCCGGATCACAGAAACCAAAGCCATGTCAGAGAAATGAAAGCCGGTTCAAAAAAACCAAAGCCGGATCACAGAAACCAAAGTAGGGTCACAAAAACCAAAGTCGGGTCAAAGAAACCAAAGCCGATCACAGAAGCCAAAGGCGGGTCAGAGAAACAAAAGTCAGGTCACATAAATCAAAGCCCGGTCACACATACCGAAGCCAGGTCACAGAAACCAAAGCCGAGTCATATAAACCAAAGCCGGGTCATAGAAACCAAAGCCGGATCACATGAACCAAAACCGGGTCACAGAAACCAAAGCGGGGTCAACGAACCAAAGCCAGAGCACATCAACCAAAGCCCGGTCATATAAACCAAAACTGGGTCACAGAACCAAAGCCGGGACACAAGATCCAAAGCCGGATCACAGAAACATAAGCCGGGTCACAGCAACCAAAGCCAGGTCACACAACCAGAGCCGGGTCACAGAAACCAAAGCGGGGTCATCGAAACCAAAGCCGGGTCACAGAAACCAAAGCCGGGTCACTGAAACCAAAGCCGGGTTATAGAAACCAAAGCCAGGTCCCAAAAACCAATGCCGGGTCATTAAAACCAAAGACGAGTCACAAAACCGAAGCCGGGTCCTAGAAACCGAAGCCAGGACACATAAACCAAAGCCGGGTGACATAAACCAAATTTGGGTCACATAAACGAAAGCCAGATCAGAGAAACCAAAGCCGGGTCACAGAAACCACAGCCAGGTCACATTAACCGTAGCCGGGTCACAGAAACTAGAGCCAGGTCACAGAAACTAGCGCCTGGTCACAAAAACCAAAGCCGGGTCACAAAAACCAAAGTTGGGTCACTGAAACCAAAGCTGGGTCACAGAAACCAAAGCTGGGTCACTGAAACTAAACCCAGGTCACAGAAACCAAAGCCGGGTCACAAAAACCAAAGTCGGGTCACTAAAACAAAGGCCGGGTCACAGAAACCAAGGCCGGGTCACGAAAACCAAAGTCGGGTCACTGAAACCAAAGCCGGGTCACACAAACCAAAGCCGGGTCACAAAAACCAAAGTCGGGTCACTCAAACCAAAGCCGGGTCACTGAAACCAAACCCAAGTTGGAGAAACAAGTGCTGAGTCACGGAAACCAGAGCCGGGCCATGGAAACCAAACCCGGGTCACAAAAACCAATGCCGGGACACAGCATCCAAAGCCAGATCACAGGAACATAAGCCGTGTTACAGCAACCAAAGCCTGGGCACAGAAACAAATGCCGAGTCACGGAAAACAGAGCTGGTTCACAGAAAGCAAAGCCGGGTCACACAAACCAAAGCCAGGTCACAAAAACCAAAAGCCATGTCTGAGAAACGAAAGCCGGGTCACAGAAACCAAAGCCGGGTCACAGAAACCAAAGCTCGGTCACTAAATCCAAAGCCCGGTCACAGAAACCAAAGCCGGGTCACAGCAACCAAAGCCGGGTCACGGAAACCAAAGCCGGGTCACATAAACAAAAGCCGAGTCATGAAGAACAAAGCCGGGTCACAGAAAGCAAAGCCGGGTCACACAAACCAAAGCAAGGTCACAGAAACCAAAGCCAGGTCAGAGAAACGAAAGCCGGTTCACATAAACCAACGCCGGGTCACATAAACCAAAGCCGGGTCACAGAAACCAATGTCGGGCCAGAGAAACCAAAGCCGGGTCACAGAAACCAAATCCGGGTCACAGAAACCAAAGCCGGGTCACAGACAACAAAGCCGGGCCATGGAAACCAAAGCTGGGTCCCATAAACCAAAGCCGTGTCACATAAACCAAACCTGGGTCACAGAAACCAAAGCCGGATCACATCAACCAAAACCGGGTCACAGAAACCAAAGCCAGGTCAACAAACCAAAGCCGGAGCACATAAACTGAAGCGCGGCCATATAAACCAAAGCCGGGTCATAGAAACCAAAGCCGGGTCACAGAATCCAAAGCCGGTACAAAGAAACATAAGCCAGGTCATAGCAACCAAAGCGAGGTCACAGAACCAAAGCCGGGTCACGGAAACCAAAGCCAGGCCACAAAAACCAGAGCGGGGTCATAGAAACCAAAGCCGGATCATAGAAACCAAAGCCGGGTCACAGAAACCAAAGCCGGGTCCCAAAATCAAAAGCCGGGTCATTAAAACCAAAGCCGGGTCACAAAACCAAAGCCAGGTCATAAAAACCAACGCCCGGTCACGGAAACCAAAACCGGGTCACATAAACCAAAGCCGGGTCACATAAACCAAAGCCGGCCATAGAAAGCAAAGCTGGGTCACATAAACAAAAGCCGAGTCACGAAAAACAAACCTGGTTCACAGGAAGCTAAGCCAGGTCACACAAACCAAAGCCGGTCACATAAACCAAAGCCAGGTCAGATAAACAAAAGCAGGGTCACAGAAACCAAAGCCGGGTTACAAAAACCAAAGTTGGGCCACTGAAACCAAAGCCGGGTCACAGAAACCAAAGCCGGGTCACTGAAACCAAAGCCGGGTCACAGAAACCAAAGCCGGGTCACAAAAACCAAAGTCGGGTCACTCAAACCAAAGCCGGGTCACAAAAACCAAAGCCGGGTCACCAAAACCAAAGTCGGGTCACTGAAACGAAAGCCGGGTCACAGAAACCAAAGCCGGGTCACAAAAACAAAAGTCGGGCTACTGAAACCGAAGGCGGGTCACAGAAACCAAAGCCAAGACGGAGAAACGTTCTGAGTCACATAAACAAAAGCCGGGCAATAGAAACCAAAGCCGAATCACAGAAACCAAAGCCGGGATACAGAATCCAAAGCCGGATCACAGGAACATAGGCCGGGTCACAGAAACAAGAGCCTGGTCACAGAATCAAATGCCGAGTCACGGAAAACAAAGCCGGTTCACAGAAAGCAAAGGCGGCTCACACAAACCAAAGCCGGGTCACAAAAACCAAAGCCATGTCTGAGAAACGAAAGCCGGGTCACATAAACCAAAGCCAGGTCACAGAAACCAAAGCTGAGCCACTGAAACCAAAGCCGGGTCACAGAAACCAAAGCCGGGTCACAGCAACCAAAGCCGGGTCACGAAAACCAAAGCCGGGTCACAGAAACAAAAGCCGAGTCACGGAGAACAAAGCCAGGTCACAGAAAGCAAAGCCGGTCACACAAACCAAAGCCAGGTCACAGAAACCAAAGCCAGGTCAGAGAAACAAAAGCCGGTTCACATAAACCAAAGCCGGGTCACATAAACCAAAGCCGGGTCACAGAAACTAAAGTCGGGTCACAGAAACCAAAGCCGGGTCACACAAACCAAAGCCGGGTCACAGAAACCAAAGCCGGGTCACAGACACAAAAGCCGAATCACGAAAACAAAGCCGGTTCACATAAGGAAGGTTGGATCACACAAACCAAAGCCGGGTTACAGAAACCAAAGCCATGTCTAAGAAACCAAAGCCGGGTCACAGAAACCAAAGCCGGGTCACAGAAACCAAAGCTCGGTCACAGAAACCAAAGCCGGGTAACAGAAACCAAAGCCGGGTCATTGAAACCAAAGCCCGGTCACAGAAACCAAAGCCGGGTCACGGCAACCAAAGCCGGGTCACAGAAACCAAAGCCAGGTCACAAAAACAAAAGCCGGGTCACAGAAAAACAAAGCCTGGTCACATAAATAAAAGCCAGGTCACACAAACCAAGGCCGGGTCACAGAAACCAAAGCCAGGTCAGAGAAACAAAAGCCGGTTCACAGAAACCGAAGCCGGTTCAGATAGGCTTCCCGTCGCGAATCAATTCCTCGTTGCAAATCAACTCCTGTTCACAAATCAACCCCCGTCAAAAATCACTTTCTGTCGCATATCAACTCCCGTCACAAATAAAGTCCCAATTCACAAATCAATTCCCGGTCGCAAATCCGCCCCCGTTGCAAAACAAATCCTAGTCGCAAATAAACTATTTGTGGTAAATCAGCTCTCCACCACAAATCAACTTCCCATTGCAAATCAACTCCCGGTCGCAAATAGTATCTTGGTTGTAAATCATCTTCCGAGTGCAAATAAACTCCCTGTCGCAAATGAACTCCCCATCCTGGCTCAACTCCTGTCGCAAGTTACCTCTAAATGCAAATCAACTCCCCATCACAAATCATCTCTGGTCACTAATTTCCTGGTTGCAAATCTGCTCTCGTCACAAATCAACTCCTGGCCGCAACGAAACTTTCTGTTGCAAATCACCTCCCCATGACAAATCAACTGTCTATCGCAAATCAACTCCCAACCACAACCTGTTGTAAATCAACTCATAATTGCAAATCAACTTCTTGTTGCAAATCAACTCTCGGTTGTTACTCAACTGTCTGTTACAAGTTAACACCCTGTCACAAATTAAATCCCGTTGCAGATCAACTCACCATTTAAAATCAACTCCGCATCGCAAATCAAATCCCGGTCGCGAATCAACCCCCAGTGTAAAGTAACTCTTGGTCACAAATGAACTTTTTATTACAGACTAACTCCCCGTCGCAAATCAATAACCTGTTGTGAATCAACTCCCTGTCGCAAATCAACCCCCGTCGCAAATGAAATCCCTCTTGTGAATCAACTCCTTGTTGTAAAATCAACTTTCCATCCCAAATCAACTCCCGGTTGCAAAACAACTCCTCATCACAAATCAACTTCCTGTTGCATTTTAACTCCCGTCACAAATTAGCTCGCATCTCAAATCAAATACCTGTTGCAAATCCATTCCCCGCCGCAAACAAAATCATGGTCACATATTCTCACTGTTTCAAATAAATGCCCCATTGCAAATGATCTCTCTCTTGCAGATTTAACTCCCCATTGCAAAAGAAACTCCCGGTGGCAAATCAACTCCCCGTTGCAAATCAGTTCTCTGTCACAAATGAGCTCCTCGTTGCAAATCAACTCCCTGTCGCAAATCAACCATCGGTCAAAAGATAACTCCCAGTCACAAATCAACTCACCGCCGCAAATACAATCCCCGTCCCAAATCAACTCCCCATCCTAGATCAAATCCCCGTCAGAAATCAACTCCCGGTCACAAATCAGGTCTTCATCGCAAATCAATTTCCCATTGCAAAACAACTCCTGGTCCCAAATCAACTATTGGTTGCAAATCAGCTCCCATCGCAAATGAACTCCCCGTTGCAAATCAACTAATGTCACAAATCAACTCATGTCACAAATCAACTCCCCTTTATAGATCAATTCCTGGTCGTAAATAACCCCCCCCGTCACAAATCAGATCCCGGTCGGAAGTCAAATATCCGTCGCAATTAAACTCTCCATCACAAAATGAGTTCGTGTCGCAAACCAACTCCCGGTCGCAAATCAACATTCTGTCGCAACTCAACTTCCAGTTGCAAATCAAGTCCTGATCGCAACTCAACGTCTTGTCATCAATCAACTCCCTGTCGCAAATCATCTCTGTCACAAATCAACTCTCAGTCGCAGTTTAATTCTCCGTTACAACTCAACTTCCCATCAGAAATGAAATCTTGTCATGATCAACACACATTTCCAAATCAACTCCCCGTCACAACTCAACTCCCAGTCACAAATCAACTCCCTGACGCAAATCAACCCCCCGTTGTAATTCAACTCTTGGTCACAAATCAACTCTCCGTCACAAATTAACTTTCTGTTGCAAATTAACACCCCGTCACAAATCAACTCCCTGTCGCAAATCAACCCCCGTCGCAAATCAACCACCTGTTGTAAATCAACCCCCCATTTCAAGAGAAGCTCCCCACCCAAAATCAACTCCTGGTCACAGAAGAACTCCCCGCCACAAATCAACTCCCGGTCGCAAATGAAATCCTGTCGCAAATGAAATCCCTGTCGCAAATCAATCCCCCACCGCAACCAAAATCCTTGTCACAAAATCTCACTATCGCAAATCAATGCCCCATTGCAAATGATTTTTCTGTTGTAAATTAACTCCTCAATGCAAAATAAACTCCCGGTTGCAAATCAACTCCCTGTTGCAAATCAACCCTCTGGTTGCACCCTGGTTGCGCCCCAGTTGCGCCCTAGTTGCGTCCTAGTTGCGCCCTAGTTGTGCCCTAGTTGCGCCCTAGTTGCGACCTAGTTGCGTCCTTGCTGTACCCAAGTTGTGTCCTCGTTGCGCCCTAGTTGAACCCTAGTTGCGCCCTAGTTGCACCCTAGTTGTGCCCTAGTTGCGCCCTAGTTGTGCCCTTGTTGCGCCCCCGTTGCGCCCTCATTGCGCCCTGGTTGCACCCTCGTTGCGCCCTTGTTGCAACATATTTACGCCCTAGTTGCGCTCTAGTCGCGCCCTAGTCACGCCCTGGTCGCGCCCTAGTTGCGCCCTAGGTGCGCACTAGTTGCACCCTAGTTGTGCCCTAGTTGCGCCCTAGTTGCGCCCTAGTTGTGCCCTAGTTGCAACCTAGTTACGCCCTAGTTGCGCTCTAGTTGTCCCCAGTTGCGCCCTAATTGCGCCCTAGTTGCGCCCTAGTTGCGCCCTAGTTGTGCCCTAGTTGCGCCCTAGCTTGCCCAAGTCGCGCCCTAGTCGCGCCCTAGTCGCGCCCTAGTTGCGCCCTAGTTGCGCACTAGTTGCACCCTAGTTGCGCCCTAGTTGCGCCCTTGTTCCGCCCTAGTTGTGCCCTAGTTCCGTCCTAGTTGCGCCCTAGTTGCGCTATAGTTGTCCCCTAGTTGCGCCCTAGTTGCGTCTGGGCACCCTAGTTGCGCCCTACTTGCACCCTAGTTACACCCTAGTTACGCGCTAGTTGCGCCCTAGTTGCGTCCTAGTTGCGCCCTAGTTGTACCCTAGTTGCGCCCTACTTGCACCCTACTGGCGCCTACTTGCGCCCTAGTTGCGCATCAGTTGGGCACTAGCTACGCCCTAGTTGTCCCCTAGTTGCGCCCTTATTTGCTTCTTACTTACGCCCTAGTTGCGCCTTAGTTGCGCCGTAATTGCGCCCAACTTGCAGACTAGTTGTACCCTAGTTGCGCCCTAGTTGCGCCCTAGTCGCACCCTAGTTGCGCCCTAGTTGCGCCCTAGTTGGGCCCTAGTTGCGCCCTCGTTGTACCCTAGTTGCACCCTAGTTGTGCCCTAGTTGCACCCTAGTTGCGCCCTAGTTGCCCCAAGTTGCGCCCTAGTTGTGCCCTAGTTGTACCATAGTTGCACCCTAGTTGCGCTCTAGTTGCACCCTAGATGCGCCCTAGTTGCGCCATAGTTGCGCCTTAGTTGCACCGTAATTGCGCCCTAGTTGTGCCCTACTTAAGCCCTAGTTGAGCCCTTCTTGCATCCTTGTTGTGTCTTAGTTGCGTCCTAGTTGCGCCCTAGTTGCGCCCTTCTTCCACCGTTATTGCACCCTACTTACACCCTATTGGCGCCCTACTTGCGTCCTAGTTGTGCCTCAGTTGGGCACTAGCTACACCCTTATTGTGCCCTAGATGTGCCCTAGTTGCATCTTACTTGCGCCCTACTTGCGCCCTAGTTGCACCCTAGTTGCGCCCTACTTGCACCCTAGTTGCGCCCTAGTTGCGCCTTAGTTGCGCCCTAGTTGGGTCCTGGTTGCGCACAAGTTGGAACCTACTTGCGCCCTTGTTGCGCGTTAGTTGGGGACTAGCTACAACCTAGTTGTACCATAGTTGCACCCTAGTTGCGTCGTACTTGTACCCTGTTTGTGCCCTAGTTGCGCCGTAGTTGCGCCCTAGTTGCGCCCTAGTTGCACCCTAGTTGCGTCCTAGTTGAGCCATAGTTGCGCACTAGTTACGTCCTAGTTGTGCCCTAGTTGCGCCCTATTTGCGCCCTAGTTCCGCCCAAGCCGCGCCCTAGTCCCGCCCTAGTTGCGCCCTAGTTGTGCCCTAGTTGTGCCCTAGTTGCGCCCTAGCTGCGCCCTAGTTGCGCCCTAGTTGCCCCCAGTTGCGCCCGAATTGCAACCTACTTGCACCGTAGTTGCGCCATACTTGTGACCAACTTGCGCCTTAGTTTTGTCCAAGTCGCGCCCTATTCGCGCCCTAGTCGCGCCCTAGTTGCGCCCTAGTTGCGCACTAGCTGCACCCTAGTTGCGCCCTACTTGCACCCTTGTTCCACCCTAGTTATGCCCTAGTTGCGTCCTAGTTGCGCCCTAGTTGCGCCCTAGTTGTCCCCTAGTTGCACCCTTGTTGCATCTGGGCACCCTAGTTGCGCCCTAGTGATCCGCACTTGCACCCTAGTTGCACCCTAGTTACGAACTAGTTGCGCCCTAGTTGCGTCCTAGCTGCGCCCTAGTTGCACCCTAGTTGCACCCTACTTGCGCCTTCCTGGCGCCTACTTGCACCCTAGTTGCACATCAGTTGGGCACTAGCTACGCCCTAGTTGTCCCCTAGTTGCGCCCTAGTTGCATCCTACTTGCGCCCTAGTTGCGCCTTAGTTGCGTCCGAGTTGCGCCCAACTTGTACACTAGTTGCACCCTAGTTGCGCCCTAGTTGCGCCCTAGTTGCGCCCTAGTTGCGCCCTCATTGCGCCCTTGTTGCGCCCTATTTGCACCCTAGTTGCGCCCTAGTTGCGCCCTAGTTGCTCCTTAGTTGCCCCCAGTTGCGCCCTAATTGCGCCCTAGTTGGCCATAGTTGCGCTCTAGTTGCGCATTAGTTACACCCTAGTTGCGCCCTAGTTGCACCTTAGTTGCACCCTAGTTGCGCCCTAGTTGCGCCCGAGTTGCGCCCTAGTTGCGCCCTAGTTGCGCCTAGTTGTGCCCTAGTTGCGCCCTTTTTGCGCCTTAGTTGTGCCCTAGTTGCTCCAGTTGTTTTAGGCTTGCCCCTGTTATCGTGGGCTTGCTCTAGTTGTCTTGGGCTTGCTCCAGTTGTCTTGGCCTTGCTTCAGCTGTCTTGGGCTTGCTCTCGCTGTATTGGCATTGCTCCAGTTGTCTTGGCCTTGCTTCAGTTGTATTGGCCTTGTTCCAATTGTCTTTGCCTTGCTCTTGTTGTCTAAGGCCTGCTCCTGTTGTCTTGGACTTGCTGTAGTTGTCTTGGTGTTGCGCCGTTTGTATTGGCCTTGCTCCAGTTGTCTTTCATTTGCTTCAATCGTCTTGGACATGCTCTAGTTGACTTGGGTTTGATTCAGTTTTCTTGGCCTTGCTCTCGTTGTCTTAACCTTCCTGCCGTTCTCTTGGCCTTGCTCCAGATATCGTGGGCCTGCTGCAACTGCCTTGGCCTTGCTCCAGTTGTCTTGGACCTGCTCTAGTTGTCTTGTCCTTGCTCCAGTTGTCTTGGCCTTGCTCCAGTTGTCTTGGGCCTGCTCCAGTTGTACTTGGCTGACTCCAGTTATCTTAGCCTTGCTCCAATTGTCTTGGCCTTCCTGTGGTTGTATTGGGCCTCCTCTAGTTGTCTTCGGCTTGCTCCAGATGTCTTGGGCTTGCTCGAGTTTTCTTGGCCTTGCTCCAGTTGTCTTGGCCTTGCTCCAGTTGTCTTGGGCTTACTCCAGCTGTCTTGGGCTTGTCCCAGCTATATTGGGCTTTCTCTAGTTATCTTGGGCTTGCTCCAGTTGTCGTAGCCTTGCTCCAGTTGTCGTGGGCTTGCTCTAGCTGTCTTGGCATTGCTCCAGTTGTCTTGGCCTTGCTCCAGTAGTCTTGGTCTTGCTCCAGTTGTCTTGGCCTTGCTCCAGTTGTCTTGGGCCTACTCCAATTGTCTTGGGCTTTCTCCACTTGTCTTGGCTTTGCTCTAGTTTTCTTGGCCTTGATCCAGCTGTCTTTGGCCTGCTCCAGTTGTCCTGTGCTTGCTCCAGTATCTTTAACTTGTTCCAGTTTATTGGCCTTGCTCCAGTTGTATTGGCCTTGCCCCAGTTGATTTGGGCTTGCTTCGGTTGCCTTGCGCTTGCTATAGTTGCCTTGGGCTTGCTCCTGTTGTCTCGGCCTTGCTCCTGTTGTCTTGGGTTTGCTCGAGTTGTCTTGGGATTGCTCCAGCTGTCTTGGCCTTGCTCCAGTTGTCTTGGCGTTGCTCTAGTTGTTTTTGACTTGCTCCAGGTGTCTTGGACTTGCTCGAGTTGTCTTGGCCTTGCTCCAGTTTTCTTGGGCTTGCTCCAGTTATCTTGGGCTGTCTCCAGTTGTCTTGGGCTTGCTCCAGCTGTCTTGGCCTTGCCCCAGTTGTCTTACGCTTGCGCCAGTTGTCTTGGGCTTGCCCCAATTGTCTTGGACTTGCTCCACTTTTCTTGGGCTTGCTCCAATTGTCTTGGACTTGCTCTAGGCTTCCTGGAATTACTTCAGCTTTCTTGTCATTGGTCCAGTTGTCATTGGCTTGCTCCAGTTGTCTTGGGCTCTGCCCATTTGTCTGGTGCTTACTGCACTTGTCTTGGGCTTGCTTTGGTTGTCTTGGGCTTGCTCCAGTTGTTTTGGCCTTGCTCCAACTGTATTGGGCTAGTTCCAGTTGTCTTAGGTTTACTCCAGCTGTCTTGGGCTTTCCCCCGTTGTCTTGGCATTGTTCCAGTTGTCTTTGGCTAGCTCTAGTTGTCTTGGCATTGCTCCACCTGTCTTGGCCTTGCTCCGGTTCTTTTGGGCTAGCTCCAGTTGGCTTGGAATTACCTCAGCTATCTTAGGCCTGCTGCAGTAGTCTTGGGCTTGCTTCAGTTCTCTTGGCTCTACTCAAGTTGTCCTGGCCTTGCTTCAGTTGTCTCTGGCATACTCCTGTTGTCTTAAGTATGCTCCAATTGTCTTAGGCTTCGTCCAGTTCTGTTGGCCTTGCTCCGGTTATCTTTGCCTTGCTCCGATTCTCTTAGTTGTGCTCTGGTTGTTTTGGGCTTGCTCAAGGTGTCCTGGGCTTGCCCCAAAGGGCTTAGGCTTGCTCCAATGGTCTTGAGCTTACTCTAGTTGTCTGTGCATTGCTCCTGTTGTCTTGGGCTTGCTCCAGCTTGCTTGGCATTGCTCCATTTTTCTTGGCCTTGCTCCAGTTCTCTCAGCCATGGTCCAGTTGTCCTGGCCTTGCTCCACTTGTCTTGGCTTACCTCTAATCATCCTCGGCTTGCTACAGTTGTCTTGGACTTGCTCCACTTGTATTGGCTTTGTTCCAGCTGTCTTGGCCTTGCTCAAGTTATCTTTGGCATGCTCTAGTTGTCTTTGGCTTCCTCCAAGCTTTTTTTGGCCTTGCTGCAGTTGTCTTGGCCTTGCTCTAGTTGTCTTGGGATTGCTCTAGTTGTTGTAGGCTTGCTCCAGTTGTCTTGGCCTTGCTCCAGCTGTCTTGGTCTTGCTCCTGTTGTCTTGGGCTTGCTCAAGTTGTCTTTTGCTTGCCCCAGGTATCTTGGGCTTGCTCTAGTTGTCTTGGGCTTGCTCTAGTTATCTTGGCCTAGCTCCAGCTATATTGTGCTTGCTCCAACATTCTTCGCATTGCTCCTGTTGGCTTGGCCTTGCTCCAGTTGTCTTCGGCTTGCTCGAGTTGTTTTGGCCTTGCTCCAGTTGTCTTGGCCTTGCTCCAGTTGTCTTGGACCTTCTCTTGTTGTCTTGGGCTTGCTCCAGTTATCTTGGGCTTGCTCCTGTTTTCTTGGCCTGGCTCCAGATTTATCGGCCTGGTTTCAGTTGTCTTGGACTTGATCCCGTTGTCTTGGGTTTGCACCAGTTGTCTTGGGCTTGCTCCAGTTGTCTTGGCCTTGCTCCAGTTGTCTTGGCCTTACTCCAGTTGTCTTGGGCTTTCCCTATTTCTATTGGCCTTGCTCCAGTTATCTTTGCCTTGCTCTTGTTGTCTCGGTATTGCCCAAGTTGCATTGGGCTTGCTCCAGCTCTCGTTGGCTTGCTCCATTTGTCTTGGTCTTGCTTCATTTGTTTAGGCTTGCTCAAGTTGTCTTGGGCTTGCTCCACTTGTCTTGGGATAGCTCCAGTTGTCTTGGGCTTGCTCCAGTTGAAGCAAGCCCAAGATAGCTGGAGCAAGGCCAAGACAACTAGATCAATGCCAAAACAGCTGGAGCAAGCCCAAGACAAATGGAGCAAGGCAAGGACAATTGGAGCAAGCCCAAGACAATTGGAGCTGGCGCAATACAACTGGCGCAAGGCCAAGACAAGAAGAGCAAGCCCAAGACAACAAAAGAAAGCCAAAGACAAGTGGAGCAAGTCCAAGACAGCTGGGGAAAGCTTAAGACAATTGGAGTAAGCCTATGACGACGGGAGCAAGGTCAAGACAGATGGAGCAATTTCAAAAAACCTGCAGCTTGCCCAAAACAGGTGGAGTAAGTCAAAAAAAAAACAAGAGCAAGGCCAAGACAACTTGAGCAAGCCCAAAAAAACTAGATCGAGTCAAAGACAGTTGGATCATGGCTAAGACAACTGGAGCAAGCCAAAGGCAATTGAAGCAAGCCAAACATAACTGGAGCAAGGCCAAGAAAAGTGAAGCAAGCCAAAGACAACTGGAGCAAGCCAGATGCAACTGGAGCAAGGCCAAGGCAACTCGAGCAAGTCCAAAACACCTGGAGCAACCCCAAGAGAACTGGAGCAAGCCGATGACAGCTAGAGCAAGCATAAGACAAGTGGACCTAGCCCAAGACAACTAAAGCAAGGCCAAGACGACAAGAGCAAGGCCAAGACAACTAGGGCAAGCTACTGACAAATGAATCAAGCCCAAGACATCTGGAGGAAGTCCAAGACAGATGGAGCAAAGCCAATACAACTGGAGCAAGCCCAAGACAAGAGGAGCAAGCTCAAGACAACTGGAGCAAGGCCAAGACAACTTGAGCAAGCCTAAGACAGCAAGGGCTAACCCAAGACAACTGGAGCAAGCCTAAGACAAGGGGAGCAATGCCACGACAACTGAAGCAAGCCCAAAACAACTGAAGCAAGCCCAAGACAACTGGAGCAAGCCCAGAAAACCGGAGCAAGGACAAGACAACTGGAGCAAGCCCAAGACACATGTTGCAAGCCCAAAACAAATGGAGCAAGGCCAAGACCACTAGAGCAAGGCCAAGGCAACTGGAGCAAGTCCAAGACAACTGGAGGAAGCCCAAGACAACTGGAGCAAGTCAAATATAACTGGAGCAAGCCCAAGACAAATGGAGCTAGGCCAAGACAACTAGAGCAAGTCCAAGATAACTGGAGCAAGCCCAAGACTACTGAAACAAGGCCAAGACAACTGGAGCAAGGCCAAGAAAGCCGCAGCAAGCCAAAGACAACTAGAGCACATCCTAGACAACTGGAGCAGGCCTATGACAACTTGAGCAAGCCTAACACAACTCGAGCATGGCCAGCACAACTGGAGTAAGCCCAAGAAAACTGGAGCAAGCCCAAGACAAGTCGATCAAGCCCACAAAAACTGGAGTAAAGCCAAGAGAACTGGAGCAATCCCAAGACACCTGGAACAAGCCCAAAAAGAACTTGAGCAAGTCCAAGAGAACTGGAGCAAGGCCAAGGAAACTGGAGCAAGCACAAAAGAACTATAGCAAGCCAAATACAACTGGAGCAAGTCCAAGACATCAGGAGCAAGGCTAAGCCAACTGGAGCAAGCTAAAGACACCTGGAGCAAGCCAAAGATAACAAGAGCAAGGCCCACATACCTGGAGCAAGCCCAAGAGACCTGGAGCAAGCCTGATACAACGGGAGCAAGGCCAGGACAACTGGACCAAGCCCAAGACAACTGGAGCAAGCTCAAGACAACTGGAGCAAGCCCAAGACAACAGGAGCAAGGCCAAGACAAGTAGACCAAGTCCAAGACAACTGGAGAAACGCCAAGACAACTGTAGCAAGCCCAAGGCAACTGGATCAAGCCCAATACAACTGAAACAAGTACAAGACAATTGGAACAAGACCGAGACAATTGGAGAAAGGCCAAGAAAACTGGAAAAAGCCTTTGACAAGTGGAGAAAGCCAAAGATAACTGGAGCAAGTCCAGTATAACTGGAGCAAACCCAAAACAACTGGAGAAAGCCCAAGATATTTGGAGAAAGCCCAAGACAACTGGAGCAAGACCTAGCCAGGTGGAGCAAGGCTACGACAACTGGAGCTAGGCCAAGACAGATAGAGCAGGCCCTGGACAGCTAGAGGAATGCCTAGACAACAGAAGCAAGCTCACAACAACTAGAGCAAGTCCAAGACAACTGAGGCAAGCCCATGACAACTCGAGCAAGCCTAAGACAGCTGGAGCAAGCCAAAGACAACTAGAGCAAGTAAAAGACAGCTGGAGCAAGCCCAAGACAGCTGGAGCAAGGCTAAGTCAGCTGGAGCAAGGCTAAGACAAATAAAGCATGCCCCAGAGAGGTAGAGCAAGCCCAAGACAATTGGGACAAGCCCAAGTCAAGTGGAGCAAGTCTGATACAACTGGAGCAAGACGAAGAGAAGTGGAGCAAGCCTAATACAACTTGAGCAAGCCCAGGAAAACTGGAGCAAGCCTAATGTAGCTGAAGGAAGCTCAAGACAAGTGGACGAAGCCCAAGACAACTCGAGCAAGACTATGACAACTGGAGCATAGCCAAGACAACAGGAGCAAGCCCAAGACAAGTGAAGCAAGCCCGGGACAACTGGAGCAAGTAAAAGACAACTGGAGCAATGCCAAGACAGCTAGAGCAAGCCGAAGACAACTGGAGCAATGTTAAGACAACTGTAACAAGCCCTAGACAACTGAAACAAGCCCAAGACAACTGGAGCAAGCCCAAGAGAACAAAAACACGCCCAAGACAACTGGAGCAAGTCCAAGACAACTGGAGCAAGGCCAATAAAACTAGATCTATCCAAAGACAACTGGAGCAAGCCCAAGACAATTGGAGCACGCCGAAGAAAACGGGAGCAAGCCCAAGACAAATAGCGCAAGGCCAAGACAACTGGAGCAATGCCCATACAGCTGGAGCAAGGCCAAGACAACTATAGCAAGGCAAAGACAGATGGAGCAAGCCCTAGACAGCTGGAGCAAGCTCTATGAAGCTGGAACAATGCCATGACAGCTGGAGCAAGTCCACAACAACTGGAGCAAGCCCAAAGTAAGGGTGTAAGCCAAAAATTGAGACCCGAGGTTGAGAATCGTAATTTTGAGACTGGTCTTGGAATCGCAATTCCAAGACTGGGACTGGTCTCGGAATCGCAATTCCAAGTCTTCGACCCAGATTGGTGATTCCCACTTATGTCTCTATGGCCATGGGTAAGGAGGACAATATTAGTCCTTGACACAAAACAATGAAGGTTTTATGGATTAACATACATCTCGATACTCGAATGTACTTGTAAAGTACATGTTCAAGAGAGAAAAGGCATCAAAACAATTAAATCCCAGGTCTGATATTTTACACATGTCCCCAGAATCGTGATTCTCTATGGCCAGAATCGTGATTCTCACCAGTGAGAATCGTTATTCTCAGAATCGCAAGACTCAGACTCAATATTGCAATTCCAAGTCTCAGACTGGTCTCGAAATCGCAATTCCAAGTCTGACCTTAGAATCACAAGACCAGTCTCGTTTTCACCCTTAGCCCCCAAGGGCAACTGGGGCAAGCCAGAGACAGCTTGAACAAGCCTTAGACAACTGGATCAATGCCGAGACAACTAGAGGAAGCCCAAGACAGTTGGGGCAAGCCCAAAAAAACCAGATCAAGGCCACTACAACTGGAGCAAGCCCACAGCACCAGGAGCAAGCTGAAAACATCTAGAGGAAGCCGAAGACAACTGGAGCAAGGCCAAGACAACTGGAGCAAGGCCGAGAAAACTTGGAGCAAGCCCAAACCAACTAGAGCAGGCCAAAGAGAACTGGAGCAAGGCCAAGACAGCTGGATCAAAGCCAAGACAACTAGAGCAAGTCCAAGACAACTGAAGCAGACCCAAGACAAATAGAGCTAGGCCAATACAATTGGAGCAACGCTAGGATATCTAGAGCAAGGCCAAGACAATAGGAGCAAGGCTAAGACACCTTGGGCAATGCCAAGACAGCTGGAGTAAGCCCAAGACAATTGGAGCAAGGCCAACACAAGTGGAGTGAGTCCAAGACAATTGGAGCAAGTCCAAAACAACTGGGGCAAGCCCATGACACCTGGAGCAAGCCCGAAACAACTGTAGCAAGGCCCAGACAACCGGAAAAAGGCCAAGAGAACTGGAGCAAGCCTAAGACAACTGGAGCAAGCCAAAGAAAGGTATCCCCTAATAAAGTGACATCTCTCACCCGCGTCCGGCTAGTAGAAAGAAGCCATTGCTTTGCACTTTTGTCCTGATCTTTCCTTTTTATACCAAGGATGTTCATTCTCTTGAGTTAACCGGAACAATGCGGCATATCCTATTCCCTTTGGTTCCACAGCATCACTGCGGAACCAAAGTGTGATGCTCTAGTGCCAAAGTGTGACACTCTAGGCCGAAAGTGTGACGCTCTTGTGCTAAAGGGTGACGCTCTAGTACCAAAGTGTGTCAATGTAGTGACAAAGTGTGATGCTCTAGTGCCAAAGTGTAATGTTCTAGTGCCAAAGTGTGAAGCTCTAGTGCCAAAGTGTGAAGCTTTTGTGTCAAAGTGTGATGCTCTAGTGCCAAAGTGTGACACTCTAGTGCCAAAGTTTGAAACTCTAGTGCCAACATGTGATGCTCTAGTGCCAGTGTGTAACGCTCTAGTGCCAAAGTGTGACGCTCTAGTTCTCAATTGTGACGCTCTAGTTTCAATGTGTGAAGCTATAGAGCCAAAGTGTAACGCTCTGGTGCCAAAGTGTGAAGTGCTGGTGCCAACGTATGACGCTCTATTGCCAAAGTGTGAAGTTTTAGTGCCAAAGTGTGACGCTCAAGTGCCAAAGTGTGACACTCTAGTGCCAAAGTGTGACGATCTAGTGCCAAACTGGGACGCTCTAGTGCCAAAGTGTGACGCTCTAGTACCAAAGTATGAAGCTCCAGTGCCAAGGTGTGACGCTCTAGTGCCAAAGTGTGACGTTGTAGTGCCAAAGTCTGACGCTCTAGTGCCAAAGGTTGATGCTATAGTGCCAAAGTGTGCACTCTAGTGGCAACGTGTGATGCTCTAGTGCCAAATTGTGAATCTATTGTGCCAAAGTGTGATGCTCTAGTACCAAAGTATGGCGCTCTAGTACCAAAGTGTGACGCTCTAGTGCCAAAGTGTGACGCTCTACTTCCAAAGTGCGACACTCTATTGCCAAAGTGTGACACTCTAGTGCCAAAACGTGACGCTCTAGTGCCAAAATTTGAGACTCTAGTGCCAAATTGTGACGCTCGAGTGCCGAATGGTGACACTGGAGTGCCAAAGTGTGATGCTCTAGTTCCAAGGAGTCACGCTCTAGTGCCAAAGTGTGAAGCTCCATTGCCAATGTGTGACGCTCTAGTGCCAATGTGTGACGCTCTAGTGTCAAAGTGTGACGCTCTAGTACCAAAGTGTGGAACTCTAGTGCCAAAGTGTGACGCTCCAGTGCCAAGGTGTGAAGCTCTAGTGCCAAAGTGTGATGCTCAAGTGCGCAAATGTGATGCTCTTGTGCCAAAGTGTTACGCTCAAGTGCCAAAGTGTGAAGCTCTAGTGCCACCATGTGACGCTCTAGTGCCAAAGTGTGATGCTCTAGTGAAAACGTATGACACTCTAGTGCCAGAGTGTGACGCTCTTGTGCCAAGGTGTGAATGTCTAGTGCCCCACTGTGAGGCTCTAGTGCCCGAGTGTGAAGGGCTAGTGCCAAAGTGTGAGGCTCTAGTGCCAAAGTGTAATGCTCTAGTGCCAAAGTGTGACGCTGTAGTGCCAATGTGTGACGCTCTAGTGCCAAAGTATGACGCTCTAGTGCCAAAGTGTGACGCTCTAGTGCCAAAGTGTGAGGCTCTAGTGCCAATGTGTGACACTCTAGTGCCAAAGTGTGACACTCTAGTGCCAACTTGTGATGCTCTAATGCCAATGTCTTGAGCTCTAGTGCCAAAGTGTGACGCTCTAGTGCCAAAGTGTGACACTGTAGTACCAAAGGCTGACGTTCTAGTGCCAGAGTTTGAAGCTCTTGTGCTAGGTTGTGACGCTCTAGTGCCAAAGTGTGACGCTCTAGTGCCAGAGTGTTACGCTCTAGTGCCAAAGGATGACGTTATAGTGCCAAAGTGTGAGGCTCTAGTGCCAAAGTTTGAAACTCTAGTGCCAAAGTGTAATGCTCTAGTGCCAAGTGTGACGCTCTGGTTCCAAAGTGTGAGGCTGCATTACCAAAGTCTGACACTTTAGTGCCAAAGTTTGAAGTTCTAGTGCCAAAGTGTGATGCTCTAGTGCCAAACAGGGACTCTATAATGCCAAGTTTATGCTCTAGCTACATGCACTTATACGTACGTGTACACACTTATACACACTTACACGTACTTACACGCACTCACACACACTTATACGTACTTACAGACACTTACGCACTCACACGCATTTACACATAGTTACACACTCTCACACGGACTTACACGCACTTACACATACAGACACACACATACACGCATATACACGTACATACACGTACTTACACACGCACTTACACATGCACACACATGCACTTGCACGCACTTGCACGCAATTGCATGCACTTGCATGCATTTACACGCACTTACACACATTTACACACATGTATATGCACTTATACGCACTAACACGCACTTATATGCACTTGCACTCACTTACACGTACTTACACACACATACACATACATAATTGCAAAAACACGCACTGACACAAGCACTTACACGCACTTGTACGTACTTGCACGCACTTGCAAGTACTTGCACGCACTTGCACGTACTTGCATGCACTTACGCGCACTAACGTGCACTTATACGCACTTACTTGCACTTACATGCACTTACCCACACTTACACGTACTTGCATGCATAAGACCCACTTAAACGCATTTACATGCACATACACGCACTTACACACACTTACACGTACTTACACGTACTTACACACACTTACATGCACTTCTACGTACTTACAGATACTTACACATACTTAAATGCACTTACATGCACATAAATGCACTAACACACACTTACACGCACTTACACGTAATAACATGTACTTACACGCACTTATACGCACTAACACATACTTGAACGCACTTACGTGCACTTACACACACTTACATGTACTTACACACACTTACACGCACTTACACGTAATAACATGTACTTACACGCACTTATACGCACTAACACATACTTGAACGCACTTACGTGCACTTACACACACTTACATGTACTTACACACACTTACACGTACTTAGACGTAGTTGGATGCACATATACGAACTAATATGCACTTACACACACTTACACATACTTACGCGTGGTTACACGCAATTACACGCAGTTACACGCACTTACATACACTCATATGTACGTATACACACTTACACGCACTTACACGCACTTACATGCACTTACACGCACTTACACGCACTTACATGCACTTACACGCACTTACACGCACTTACATGCACTTACACGCACTTACACGCACTTACATGCACTTACACGCACTTACACGCACTTACATGCACTTACACGCACTTACACGCACTTACATGCACTTACACGCACTTACACGCACTTACATGCACTTACACGCACTTACACGCACTTACATGCACTTACACGCACTTACACGCACTTACATGCACTTACACGCACTTACACGCACTTACATGCACTTACACGCACTTACACGCACTTACATGCACTTACACGCACTTACACGCACTTACATGCACTTACACGCACTTACACGCACTTACATGCACTTACACGCACTTACACGCACTTACATGCACTTACACGCACTTACACGCACTTACATGCACTTACACGCACTTACACGCACTTACATGCACTTACACGCACTTACACGCACTTACATGCACTTACACGTACTTACACACACTTACACGTACTTAGACGTAGTTGGATGCACATATACGAACTAATATGCACTTACACACACTTACACATACTTACGCGTGGTTACACGCAATTACACGCAGTTACACGCACTTACATACACTCATATGTACGTATACACACTTACACGCACTTACACGCACTTACACGCACTTACATGCACTAACACGCAGTTACACACACTTACACATACTTCCACGTACTTACATGCACTTACACTCACTTCCACACACATATACACACGTATACAAACTTACACGTACTAACCTGCACTTACTCATACCTATACGCACTTACATGTACTTACACATACTTACACGCACTTATACGCACTTAGAGGTACTTACGTGCACTTACACGTACTTATACGCGCTTACTTGCACTTACACGCACTTACACACACTTACATGCACTTACACGCACTAACATGCACTTACACGCACTTACAAGCACTTACACGTACTTATACGCACTTACACGCACTTATACATACTTACACACACTTACACACACTTACACACACTTACATGTACCGACACACACTTATACGTACTTACACGCACTAACACGTACGTATACGCACTTACACATACTTATACACACTTACATGCACTTGCACACTCTTCCACGCTCTATCATGCACTTACACACACTTACACGCACTTACATGCACTTACACGTACTTACACACACTTACTCATACTTACATACACTTACACGCACTTACAAGTACTTACACGCACTTACACGCACTTAAATATACTTACACGCACTTATACGCACTTCCACAAAATTACACGTACTTACAAGCACTTACAATAACTTACACGCACTTACACGCACCTACACGCAGTTACACACAGTTACACGTACTTACACGTTTTTCCACGTACTTATACACACTTACGCGCACAAACACGCATTTACATGCACCGACACGCATTTACACGCACTTACATGCAGTTACACGCACTTACACGCACATACATGCACTTACGTGTACTTACACATACTTACACACACTTACACGTACTTACACGTACTTATACTTACTTACATAGTGTTCCACGCACTTACACACACTTACACGTACTTATACACACTTCCACGCACATACACGTACTTGCACGCAGTTTTACGCACTTACATGCACTTACACGCACTTGCACACACTTACATGCATTTCCACGTACTTATACGCACTTACATGCACTTACACGTACTTACACACACTTACACGTACTTACAAGAGCTTACATGCACTTATACCTATTTAGACGCAGTTACACACACTTACACGCACATACACGCACTTCCACGTACTTATACACACTTATACACACTTACACACACTTACACGCACTTACACATACTTACACGCACTTTCACGCACTTACACATACTTACACACACTTCTACGTACTTGCACATACTTACACGCAGTTATACGCACTTACACACACTTTCACGCACTTACAAACACTTACACGTACTTATACATACTTACACGCACTTACACGTACTTCCACACACTTACACATACTTACACGCACTTACATGCACTTACACGTACTTACACGTACTCACACACACTTACACACACTTGCACGCACTGACATGCACTTACATGTACTTACACGCACTTACACGCACTTACACACACGTACAAGTACTTGCACACACTTACATCCACCTACATACTCTTACACGCACTTACATGCACTTGTATGCACTAATACGCAGTTAATTTCACTTACAAAGACTTACACGTACTTACACCCTCTTACATCCACTTACACACACTTACACGTACTTACACGTATTTACACACACTTATACACACTTACATACACTTACACACCGTTACACATACTTACACGCAGTTACACACAACTACACACACTTACACGCATGTATACGCACTTATACCCACTTACAAGTACCTACACGCGCTGACGCACACTTACACGCAATTACACGCATTTACACGCACTTCCACAAACTTACACGCAGTTACACCCACTTACACGCACTTACATGCACGTACACACACTTACACGCACTTACACGCACGTATACGCACTTACACGCACTTCCACACACTTACACATACTTACACACACTTACACGCACTTACATGCAGTTACATGCACATACACGCACTTATATACACTTATACGCACTTACATGAAGTTATACGCACTTGCACACAGTTATACGTACTTACACGTACTTATACGCACTTACAAGTGCTTACACACACTTACATGCACTTACACGCACTTACATGCACTTACATGCACTTACATGCACTTACACGCAGTTACACACACTTACACATACGTACGCGTACTTACATGTACTTACACGTACTTACATGCACTTATAGGCATGTATACACACTTATACACACTTACAGGCACTTACTCGCCCTTACATGCACTTACACGCACTTACACACACTAACACGCACTTACACGCATTACACGCACTTACATGCACGTATACGTACTTACACGCACTTACACATACTTACATACAGTTACACGCACTTACACACACTTACAAGCACTTGCACGCACTTACATGCTCTTAAACGCACTTACACGCACTTATACATACTTACATGTAATGACACGTACTTACAAGTACTTGCAAGAATGTACACAGACTTACACACACTTACATGCACTTACGCGTACTTACACATACTTACACACACTTACACGTATCTACGCGCACTTACACACACTTACACACACTTACACGCACTTACATACACTTACACACACACACACACACACACACACTTATACACACTTACACGCACTTACACGCACTTACACGCACTTGCACACACTTACACGCACTTACAAGCACTTACACACACTTACACACTTCAGGCAGTAAATTGTACTTACATGTACTTACACGCACTTACACAAATTTACACACACTTACACGCAATTACACACACTTACACACATTTACACAAAATTACATGCACTTACACGCACTTACACATACTTATACACACTTACAAGCACTTAAACGCAGTAACACGCACTAAAAGAAACACACACACACACATACACACTTACACGCACTTATACTTACTTACACGCACGTACATGCACTTACACGCACTTACACGCACTAACAAGCGCTTACACGCACATGGACATACTTACACGCACTTACACACTCTTACACGTCCTTACACGCACTTACAAGTACTTATACGTAGTTAATTGCACTTACATACACTTAAACGTACTTATACAAAAGTACACGCACTTACACGTATTTACACGTACGTACACGCACTTACAAACACTTACATGCACTTATACGTACTTACACGCACTTACACGCACTTACACGTACTTACACGTACTTACACATACGTACACGTACTTGCATATACTTACACACAGTTACACGTACTAACACGCAGTTACATGCTCTTATACGCACTTACACACACTTACACACACTAACACGCACTTACGAGCACTTACATGTACTTACATGCACTTACACACACTTACACGTACTTACACGCACTTACACGCACTTACACACAGTTACACACACCTACACACACTTACACGTTCTTACACATACTTACACGTACTTGTACGTACTAACATGAACTTACACGCAGTTACACGCACTTCCATGCACATACACACACTTATACACACTTACACGCACTTACACATACTTACACGCGGTTACACGTAGTTACATGTACTTACACACACTTACGTGCACTTACACGTACTTATACGCACTTACACGCACTTACACGTACTTACGTGCACTTATATGCACTTGGACACACGTACACACACCATTCGCACTTACACACACTTACACGTACTTACACGGACTTATACACACTCATATGCACTTACACGTACTTATACACACGTATACACACTTACACGCACTTACATGCACTTACTCGTACTTATATGCACTTACACGTACTTACACGCACTGACACGTACTTGTAACCACTTGTACGCACTTATACAAACTTACACACACATACACACACTTACACGCACTTGCAGGCACTTACACGCACTCACATACACTTAGACTTACTTACACGCGATTACACACACTTACACGCACTTACACTTACTTATACGCACTTTCAAGCACTTGCACGCACTTACACACACTTATACACATTTAAACACACTTATACACACTTACATGCAATTACACGCACTTACAAGTACGTACATGAACTTACATGCACTTACACGCACTTACATGGACTTACGTGAACTTACACCACTTTCACGCACTTACACACAATTACACGTACTTATACGCACTTGCACACACTTACACGCACTTACACGAACTTGCACATACTTATACACACTTACACGTACTTGCACGCACTTACACGCACTACACGCACTTACACGCAGTTAATTGCACTTACAAGCACGTACACGCACTTACGCAAACTGACACATACTTACACGCACTTACACGTACTTACACGCACTTACAAATACTTACACATAATTACACGCACTTACACGCATTTACATGTACTTACACATACTTACATGCACTTACACGTATCTACATGCACTTATACGTACTTACACGCACTTAGACACATTTACACGCAGTTACACACACTTACACGTACTTACACGCACATACATGCACTTACATGCACTTACATATACTAACACATACTTACACACACTTACACGCACTTACACGTACTTACATGTAGATACACGTACTTACACGCACTTATAGGTACTTATACACACTTACACGCACTTATATGTACTTACGCACACTAACACGCACTTACACGCACTTACACACACTTACATGTACTTACACATACTTACACCCAATTACATGCACTTACACGCACTCACACGCACTTGCACGCACTTAAACAAACCTACATGCACTTACACGTACTCACAAGCACTTACAAATAGCTACACGCAATTACACGCACTTACACACACATACACACACTTACACGCACTAACACAAACTTACATGCACTTATACGCACTGACACGTACTTACACACAGAGACACTTACACACAGAAACACGTTCTAAAACAAACACACACACATAGTTACACGCACTTACATGCATTTTCACACACTAACATGCACTTACATGCACTTACACGTACTTAAACACACTTACACGTACTTACAAACACTCACACGTACTTACATGTATTTGCACAAACTTACACATACTCATATACACTTACACGCACTTACACGTACTTGCACGTACTTACATGCACTTACACGCACTTACATGTACTTACACACACTTACACACACTTACACACACTTACACGCACTTACATGCAGTTACACGCATTTACACACATTTACACGTACTTACACACACTTGCACACACTTACACGCACTCACACACTCTTATGCGCACTTACACGCAGTTACACGTACTTACATGCAGTGAATTGCACTTACAGACACTTACACATACTTATACAAACTTACACGCACTTACACATATTTACACGTACGTACACGCACTTACAAAAACGTACATGCACTTAGACGTACTTACACGCACTTACACGCACTTACACGTACTTAGACGTACTTACACATACGTACACGTACTTACATGTACTTACACGCAGTTACATGTACTAACACGCAGTTACATGCACTTACACGCACTTACACGCACTTAGACGCACTAACACGCACATACAAGCACTTACATGTACTTACACGCACTTACACACTTTTACACGCAATTACACACACTTATACACACTTACACATTCTTACACATACTTACACGTACTTACACGTACTTACATGCAGTTACACGCACTTACACGCACTAGCATGCACTTACATGTACTTACACCCACTTACACGTACTGATACACACTTACACCCACTTACATACAGTTACATGCACATACGCGCACTTATACGCACTTACATGCACTTACACATACTTACACGCAGTTACACGCAGTTACATGCACTTACACACACTTACATGCACTTACACATACTTATACGCACTTAGACGTACTTACACGCACTTGCATGCACTTACGTGCACTTACATGCACTTGCACACACTTACACACACTTACACGCACTTACACACACTTACACGTACTTACACGGACTTACACATACTTACATGTTCTTACACGCACCTATGCACACGTATACACACTTACACGCACTAACATGCACCTACTCGCACTTACATGCACTTACACATACTTACATGCACTGACATGTACTTATAAGCACTTATACGCACTTAGACATGCTTAGACGTACTTACACGCACTTACACGCACTTACACGCACTTGCACGCACTTACACATACTCACATACACTTAGACGTACTTACACACAATTACACGCACTTACACACACTTACACATACTTGCACGTACTTACAAGCACTTGCACGTACTTACACATGCTTATACGCATTTCAACACACTTATACACACTTACACACAATTACACGCACTTACAAGAACTTACAAGGACTTACACGCACTTACAAATACTTACACGCACTTACGTGCACTTACACGCACTTCACGCACTTACACACAACTACACACACTTATACGCACTTACACATACTTACATGCACTTACACGCACTTGCACACACTTGCACACACTTTCACGTACTTACATGCACTTACACACACTTACATGCAGTTAATTGCACTTACAAGCACTTACACGCACTTACTCAAACTGACACATACTTACACGCACTTACACGTGCTTACACGCACTTACAAACACTTACACGTAATTACACGCACTTACACGTACTTATACGTACTTACACATACTTCTACGCACTTACACGCACTTACATGCACATACACATACTTACACACACTTGGACACACTTACACGCAGTTACACACACTTACACATACGTACACGCACATACATGCACTTACACGCACTTGCACATACTTACACACACTTACGCGCACTTACACGCACTTACACGTACTTACACGTAGATACATGCACTTACACGTACTTATAGGTACTTACACACACTTATACGTACTTACACGCACGTACGCATACTTACACTCACTTACACGCACTTAAACACACTTACATATACTTACACACAATTACACCCAACTACACGCACTTACACGCACTCACATGCACTTACACGCACTTAACGCACTTACATGCACTTACACGTACTTACAAGCACTTACAAATACCTATACACACTTACACGCACTTACACAAACTTACATGCACTTACACGTACTTACACGTCCGTGCATACACTTACAAACACATACACACAATAACACGTACTGAAACAAACAGACAGACATACTTATACGCACTTATACGCACTTACACACACTTACATGTACTTACATGCACTTATACACACTTACACGCACTTACACGTACTTACACGCACTTACACATACTCACACGCACTTACAAACTCTGACATGTACTTACACATACTTAGGCGTACTTACATGCACTTACAAGCCCTTACACGCACTTACACGTACTTACACGCACTTACATGCACTTACACACGCTTACACGTACTTACACGCAGTTACACGTACTTACATGCACTTACACGCACTTACTTGCACTTACACATACTTACACACACTTACACGCACTTACATGTACTTACACACACTTGCACCCACTTACACGTACTTATACACTCTTACACGCACTTACACACACTTACACGCAGTTAATTGCACTTAGAGATACGTACACAAACGTATACAAACTTACACATATTTACACGCACTTACACGTACTCACACGCACTTACAAACACTTACATGCACTTACACGTACTTATACACACATACAGCACTTACACGCACTTACACACACATACACGAACTTACACATACTTGCATGTACTTACACGCAGTTACACGCACTTACACGCAGTTACATGCACTTACACACACTTACACACACTCACACGCACTTACGAGCACTTACATGCACTTACACGCACTTACACAAACTTATACGTACTTACATGTACTTACACGCACTTACACGCAGATACACACACTTAAACACACTTACATGCACTTACATGTACTTACACGCACTTAAACGCACTTACACACACTTACACGCACTTACACGTACTTATACATACTTACATGCACTTACACACACTTACACATACTTATACACACTTCACCTACTTACACGCGGTTACATGGACATGCACGTACTTATACGTACTTGTACACACTTACACGCAGTTATACGCAGTTACATGCGGTTATACGCACTTACACACACTTACACGTACTTACACGTACTTATACGCACTTACACGCACTCACATGCATTTACACGCACTTATATGCACTTACATGCACTTACACGTACTTACACGCAGTTACATACACCTACACAAACTTACACGCACTTACACACACTTACATGCACTTACCTGTACGTATACATATGTATACACACTTATACGCACGTACATGCACTTACTCGCACATACATGCACTTAAACGTACTTATCCACACTTACACATACTTCTATGCACTTATACGCACTTACACATACTTACACGTACTTACACGCACTTGCACGCACGTACATGTACTTACACGTGCTTACATGCACTTACACATACTTACATACATTTACACACACTTACATGTACTTACACGCACTTACACGTACTTACACGCACTTACACATACTCACACGCACTTACAAAGTCTCACACGTACTTACACATACTTATACGTACTTACATGCTTTTACAAGCACTTACACGCACTTACACGTACTTACACGCACTTACATGCACTTACACACGCTTACACGTACTTACACGCACTTACACGTACTTACATGCACTTACACGCACTTACATGCACTTACACGTACTTACACGCACTTACACGCACTTACATGTACTTACACNTTTTTTTTTTCTACTCGCAAACCCCCATTCGTGGATTTGAAGTTTTCCATGTTTGCCCGGGCTCCGCCCGCGCAAGCATAAAACCCTACACGTTCCGAAATTGGATATGGCGGGGTTAATGTGCGAAACGTGGATATGGCGGTAGAAATCGATAATTCTGTGGGTATATGGTCACTCCCCCGTTCACTTACACGCACTTATACATACTTACATGCACTTACACACACGTACACATACTTATACACACTTACACGTAATTACACGCGGTTACATGGACATACACGTACTTATACGTACTTGTACACACTTACACGCAGTTATACGCAGTTACACGCGGTTATACGCACTTACACAAACTTATACGTACTTACACGTACTTATATGCACTTACACATACTCACATGCACTTACACGCACTTATATGTACTTACATGTACTTACACGTACTTACATGCAGTTACATACACCTACACGAACTTACACGCACTTACACACACTTACATGCACTTACTCGTACGTATACATATGTATACACACTTATACGCACGTACATGTACTTACTCGCACATACATGCACTTACACGTACTTTTCCACACTTACATATACTTCTACGCACTTATACGCACTTACACATACTTACATGTACTTACACGCACTTGCACGTACTTACATGTACTTACACGTACTTACATGCACTTACACGTACTTACATGCATTTACACGCACTTACACGTACTTACACGTACTTACACATACTCACACGCACTTACAAACTCTCACACATACTTACACATACTTATACGTACTTACATGCACTTACAAGCACTTACACGCACTTACACGTACTTACACGCACTTACATGCACTTACACACGCTTACACGTACTTACACGCACTTACACGTACTTACACGTACTTATACGTACTTACATGCACTTACACGCACTTACACGTACTTACACGTACTTATACGTACTTACATGCACTTACACGCACTTACACGTACTTACACGTACTTATACGTACTTACATGCACTTACACGCACTTACACGTACTTACACGTACTTATACGTACTTACATGCACTTACACGCACTTACACGTACTTACACGTACTTATACGTACTTACATGCACTTACACGCACTTACACGTACTTACACGTACTTATACGTACTTACATGCACTTACACGCACTTACACGTACTTACACGTACTTATACGTACTTACATGCACTTACACGCACTTACACGTACTTACACGTACTTATACGTACTTACATGCACTTACACGCACTTACACGTACTTACACGTACTTATACGTACTTACATGCACTTACACGCACTTACACGTACTTACACGTACTTATACGTACTTACATGCACTTACACGCACTTACACGTACTTACACGTACTTATACGTACTTACATGCACTTACACGCACTTACACGTACTTACACGTACTTATACGTACTTACATGCACTTACACGCACTTACACGTACTTACACGTACTTATACGTACTTACATGCACTTACACGCACTTACACGTACTTACACGTACTTATACGTACTTACATGCACTTACACGCACTTACACGTACTTACACGTACTTATACGTACTTACATGCACTTACACGCACTTACACGTACTTACACGTACTTATACGTACTTACATGCACTTACACGCACTTACACGTACTTACACGTACTTATACGTACTTACATGCACTTACACGCACTTACACGTACTTACACGTACTTATACGTACTTACATGCACTTACACGCACTTACACGTACTTACACGTACTTATACGTACTTACATGCACTTACACGCACTTACACGTACTTACACGTACTTATACGTACTTACATGCACTTACACGCACTTACACGTACTTACACGTACTTATACGTACTTACATGCACTTACACGCACTTACACGTACTTACACGTACTTATACGTACTTACATGCACTTACACGCACTTACACGTACTTACACGTACTTATACGTACTTACATGCACTTACACGCACTTACACGTACTTACACGTACTTATACGTACTTACATGCACTTACACGCACTTACACGTACTTACACGTACTTATACGTACTTACATGCACTTACACGCACTTACACGTACTTACACGTACTTATACGTACTTACATGCACTTACACGCACTTACACGTACTTACACGTACTTATACGTACTTACATGCACTTACACGCACTTACACGTACTTACACGTACTTATACGTACTTACATGCACTTACACGCACTTACACGTACTTACACGTACTTATACGTACTTACATGCACTTACACGCACTTACACGTACTTACACGTACTTATACGTACTTACATGCACTTACACGCACTTACACGTACTTACACGTACTTATACGTACTTACATGCACTTACACGCACTTACACGTACTTACACGTACTTATACGTACTTACATGCACTTACACGCACTTACACGTACTTACACGTACTTATACGTACTTACATGCACTTACACGCACTTACACGTACTTACACGTACTTATACGTACTTACATGCACTTACACGCACTTACACGTACTTACACGTACTTATACGTACTTACATGCACTTACACGCACTTACACGTACTTACACGTACTTATACGTACTTACATGCACTTACACGCACTTACACGTACTTACACGTACTTATACGTACTTACATGCACTTACACGCACTTACACGTACTTACACGTACTTATACGTACTTACATGCACTTACACGCACTTACACGTACTTACACGTACTTATACGTACTTACATGCACTTACACGCACTTACACGTACTTACACGTACTTATACGTACTTACATGCACTTACACGCACTTACACGTACTTACACGTACTTATACGTACTTACATGCACTTACACGCACTTACACGTACTTACACGTACTTATACGTACTTACATGCACTTACACGCACTTACACGTACTTACACGTACTTATACGTACTTACATGCACTTACACGCACTTACACGTACTTACACGTACTTATACGTACTTACATGCACTTACACGCACTTACACGTACTTACACGTACTTATACGTACTTACATGCACTTACACGCACTTACACGTACTTACACGTACTTATACGTACTTACATGCACTTACACGCACTTACACGTACTTACACGTACTTATACGTACTTACATGCACTTACACGCACTTACACGTACTTACACGTACTTATACGTACTTACATGCACTTACACGCACTTACACGTACTTACACGTACTTATACGTACTTACATGCACTTACACGCACTTACACGTACTTACACGTACTTATACGTACTTACATGCACTTACACGCACTTACACGTACTTACACGTACTTATACGTACTTACATGCACTTACACGCACTTACACGTACTTACACGTACTTATACGTACTTACATGCACTTACACGCACTTACACGTACTTACACGTACTTATACGTACTTACATGCACTTACACGCACTTACACGTACTTACACGTACTTATACGTACTTACATGCACTTACACGCACTTACACGTACTTACACGTACTTATACGTACTTACATGCACTTACACGCACTTACACGTACTTACACGTACTTATACGTACTTACATGCACTTACACGCACTTACACGTACTTACACGTACTTATACGTACTTACATGCACTTACACGCACTTACACGTACTTACACGTACTTATACGTACTTACATGCACTTACACGCACTTACACGTACTTACACGTACTTATACGTACTTACATGCACTTACACGCACTTACACGTACTTACACGTACTTATACGTACTTACATGCACTTACACGCACTTACACGTACTTACACGTACTTATACGTACTTACATGCACTTACACGCACTTACACGTACTTACACGTACTTATACGTACTTACATGCACTTACACGCACTTACACGTACTTACACGTACTTATACGTACTTACATGCACTTACACGCACTTACACGTACTTACACGTACTTATACGTACTTACATGCACTTACACGCACTTACACGTACTTACACGTACTTATACGTACTTACATGCACTTACACGCACTTACACGTACTTACACGTACTTATACGTACTTACATGCACTTACACGCACTTACACGTACTTACACGTACTTATACGTACTTACATGCACTTACACGCACTTACACGTACTTACACGTACTTATACGTACTTACATGCACTTACACGCACTTACACGTACTTACACGTACTTATACGTACTTACATGCACTTACACGCACTTACACGTACTTACACGTACTTATACGTACTTACATGCACTTACACGCACTTACACGCACTTACACGTAGTTACACGTAGTTACACGCAGTTACATTCAGCTATACATAGTTACACGTACTTACACACACTTACATGAACTTACACGCACTTGCACGCACTTACACGCAGTTATATGCACTTACATGCACTTACACATACTTACACACACTACCACGCACTAACGCGCACTTACACGCACTTACGCATTCTTACATGCATTTACACGCACATACACAAACGTACACACAGTTACACGCACTTACACCACTTACACCCACTTACAAGCTCTAGCACGTACTTACACGTGCTTACACGTACTTACACATACTTACACGCACTTACACATACTTAAACGCACTTACACGCACTTACACACACTTACACGCACTTACACATACTTATACACACTTACACGTACTTACACGCACTCACATGCAATTACACACATTTACACGCACTTACACGCAAGTATACGCTCTTACATGTATTTATACGCACTTACACGCCCTTCCACGTACTTACACACAGTTTCACACAATGAAACGTACTTACACGCACTTACACGTGCTTACACATACTTGCATGCACTTGCACACACTTACTCGCACTTACACGCACTCACATGCACTTACACGTACTTACACACACTCACACGTACTTATATATACTTACACGCACTTACATGCGCTTCCACGCACTTAAACGCACTTACACGTACTTACACGCACTTACACTTACTTACACACACTTACACGTACTTACACGCACTTACACGCACTTACACGCACTTACACACACTTACAGGTACTTACACGTACTTATCCACACTTACACGTACTTACACGCACTTACGCGTACTTATATGCACTTACATGCACTTATACGTACTTACACGTACCTACACACACTTACACGCACGAACACGCACTTACCCATACTTACACGTAGTTTCATGAACGTACACGCACTTAGACGCACATATAGACACTTACACATACACACGCGCACTTACACACACTTACACGCACTTACACACACTTACACGTACTAGCATGCACTTATACGCACGTACACATACTTACCTGCACGTACACGCACTTACATGCACTTTCCCGCACTTACACACACTTACATGCACTTACACACACTTACATGCACTTATACGCACATACACGCACTTATACACACTTACACTCACTTACACATACTTGCACGCACTTACCGGGGAGGGGGGGGGGGGGNGGAGTTGATCTGTGACTGGGAGTTGATTTGTGATGCGGAGTTGATTTAAAATGGTGAGTTCATCTGCAACGGGATTTCATTTGTGACAAGGTTTTAATTTGTAACAGAGAGTTGAGCTACGACCGAGATTTGACTCGCAACAAGAAGTTTATTTGCAATGAGAAGTTGATTTACAATGGGTAGTGGTTCGGAGTTGATTTGTGATAGATAGTTGATTTGTCATGGGGAGGTGATTTGCAACTGAAAGTTTAGTTGCGGCCAGGAGTTGATTTGCGACAAGAGCAGATTTGCAACCAGGAAATGAGTGACCAGAGATGATTTGTGACGGGGAGTTTATTTGTATTAAGAGCTAATTTGCGACAGGAGCTGAGCTAGGATGGGGAGTTCATTTGCGACGGGGAGTTTATTTGCACTGGGAAGATGATTTACAACCAGGATGTTATTTGCGACTGGGAATAGATTTGCGACGGGAAGTTCATTTGTGGTGGAGAGTTGATTTATGAAAAATAGTTTATTTGCGACTAGGATTTGTTTTGCAACGGGGGCAGATTTGCGACCAGGAATTGATTTGTGAATGGGGACTTTGTTTGTGACGGGAGTTGATTTGCGACAGAGAGCTGATTTTTGACGGAAGTTGATTTGTGACCGGGAGTTGACTTGCAACGAGGAGTTGATTCGCGACGGGAAGCTGATTTATGACCGGGGTTTTGATTTGCGACGGGAAGTTGATTTTCAGCGGGAAGTGGATTTGCGACGGGGTTGATTTGCAACAAGGGCTGATTTGCGACAGGGGTGATTTGTGACAGAGGATAATTTGCAATAGGGGGTTATATAAGATAGAGGTAATTTGTAATAGGAGGTGATTTACAACAGGTTGTGGTTCACGACAGGGGAAGATGTTAGTAGAGGGTGATTTGTGACAGGTGGTAATTTGTAACATGTAGTGAGTTACAAAAGCGATGCGATATGACAGGGGTGGGTTGTGACAGCAGGTGGTTTGAGACAGTATGTGATTTGCCACAGAGGGTGATTTGTCACAAGAGGTGATTTGTGGCAGGTGGTGATTTGCAACATGAGGTGATTTACAATATGGGGTCATTTACAACAGGCGGTGATTTGCGACAGGGGATCACTTACGTCATGGGGTGAATTGCAACAGGGGTGACTTGTGGCAGGAGGTTATTTGACACGGGTATTTTGCGGCAGGGAAAATTGTACAAGGAGGTGATTTATAATAGGGGGTGACTTACGGCAGTAGGTAATGCATGACAGGGGGTCATTTGTCACGAGGTGATTCACAAGAGGAAATGCTTTTAACACGGGGTGAGCTGCAAAAAGGGATGATGTACGGCAAGGTGTGACATGTGACAGATGGTGATTTGTAACAAGGGGTGACTTGTAACAGG